>VDFB02391211.1:0-13431 GCA_007258455.2 Sequoia sempervirens
GTCTTTGACCTTTGGTTCTATTGGATTTATTATCTTAGGGTCTTGACATGTCGGTCTTGCTGGCTTTGACCTTTCCTTGAGGTTTGAATTAATTGAAAATGAGTTTTTGGCTAAGTCTGGGTTTTCACCTGGATCCGGGATTTTCCAGCGCTGGCGGATTCTCCCGGGCCCAGGTCCCTTGTTCGTTTCTGGCAGAATTCTCCGATTCCGGGTTTCTGCCTCACTTCGAAATTTTCCGGTCTTGGCGGATTTTCCCGGATTCTGCCAAAATCCTGACCTTCCTCATTTCCCCGGTTTCTGCATTTCCACAGAATCCGTGTTTCCGCGCATTCTGGGATTTTCCGAAATTCCGCTTGGGGCTCGGGTTTCCAGACTTGTCAGAAATGTCTAATCGCGCATTAATGGTTGAGGTACCTTCGCTCAGGCGGGTATAAGGGCGGATTTAGGGCATTTTCAGTGCCATTCTAACTTCATTGCTCCCTTGTTTTGCCCTGGCGATTTCGAATTTCTATCTGAGTTTTGAGAATCGATCCTAATTTGTTCGCGTGAGGATTGCTTGGGTGCCGGTGTTGGTGTTTTCGCTGCTTGGGCGTGTTTGCTGCGAAGGTCGCCTTCTCAAGCTCGAATTTCTTCCGCTTTGATCCATGGTATGTGGTCATTACCCTTCCGTTTTGCTTGCATGGTGATTGAAGGTTTTCAATTGGGTATTATTAGATTTGGGTCGGCTCTTGCTTGATTTTAATTTCATATTTATAGAGTCGGGGTTTGACCCGTTTGTATGATGAAACCCTATCACTCGTGTCCTGCAAGTTTGTCCGTCCGTGGGGTTGCATGTGTATCCTTTAGACGGAGTTCTAGGCTTGATTGCTTGCTCTTTTAGTGCGGAATCCACCATATCGTGCGAAGTTGGGGTTTCTTCTTCGGTATTTGGGCCCAGAGCGAAGATTTCTTCTTGTTTGAGCGATTTTGTCCCTGTATCTTGTTGACTTCGCCGTCTTGTGAAGATTCGAGTGCTTTAGGTAAATTCTTAGCTGATATCTTAAACCCTAAAGATTGCTCTGGTTTTAATGGCGGAGATTTGATTATTCGATTTAGGGCATCATCGTTTTAATGTGGGAATTTGTCCTTTGCGCTTTGAATTTTGTTGATTGTCGTCGGTTCTGGGATCATTCGAGCTTAGGAGAGGTGAATCCCGTGGTCGTTTGGGTTTTGGGTCGCGTTTTGTCGTTTTCTCGGGTTTCCGAGGTCGTCGCGGAATTTTTTTGCTTCCGGATTTTCCCGGTTTGAGTTTGTTCCGCGGACTGGGATCTTTTCCGGAGCATTTTAAGTCGCCCGTGAAAATCCGTTCCATCCGGATTTTTTGTCTGACCGTGTCCTTTCAATTGTTTCGGTGATAAGATTAATGGAACGGTCGTTTAATGCTTATTTCTTGTTGCCAATAAGTGAATTCAATGATTATCCTTTGTTTTTTCCATTTGCACTAATGATTTATTTGACTAATGATGCTTGGGCAGCAGGAATCCGTCTGGGTCGGATTTCTCTGAAATTCCGCCCCGACGGTATTTTCCCAGTTTGCGTGATTTTCCCGGACTATCTGATTTCTCCGGATCTCGAAGGATTAGCATTTGGCAGTGGATTTTGATTAATTTAGATGATTTGTGCTAACCTTTCGGATTGGAATATGAGCAATAATTGAATACTAACGACGATTTTTGGACATGCAGGCTGAATCAAGCAAGGCAGTTGCTGGAAAGTCCAAGGGTGGCGCAGGGGCTTCATCCATCTCTGAGACAGAACGACTACGATTGGACATGAAGAACCCGCTTCCTGAGAGCAAAGTGTCTTCTGTGTGGGCCGAGGTATCAGATACTAATGTTGGTGCTTGGCGGTATGAGGAGTTCAAATAGAGAATGGCCGAGAAAGATCAGTCAGCCCTGAGGCAGGGGATGATGAATTCCGGATTGGTACCTGTGGCAGGGTTCCCTCCGGCAGTGCAGTGTTATGAATTAATCTTGGAGTGCGCCCGACAATACGATTTTGATACGCACAGAGTGGTCAGCACCGAGGGGAGAGTCTTGGCCAACTTCAGTCCGGCCTCTATTGCACAAGCTTTCAGCATGCCGAACCTTCCTTCAGTGTGTGCCTTGAATATTGACACTGCCAGGACCTACTATGAGAATGAGCCAGTCAAGGCTCAGCAGATAATTAACTCGTGGCTAGAAAAGCCAAAATCCCATCATTCGAAGTTGCCCAAGCAGCTGCATAGGGTAAAATTCAGGTCAGAGGTATATGATGCCATCACACTTCTAAGCAGGGTGGCCGGATTGAGAAGTGCAGGGGTATTAGAGAGTTGGATGGTCCATGTGATCACCAAAATTAGTCAAGGGACCAATTATCACTGGGCAGGGCTCATCAGTGCTGAGATTGACAGACAGTTGAGGAATGTGTTGGAAGCGAAGAGATTCACTATGTCCTCATATGTAGTATATGTGTTGGCCATCTCCTACCCCTACAAAGGTCTGAATCCGAGGGGAACAATTGGACAGGATATAATTTATGAGGTGTATCCGGAGTTGCATCTCGGGCACAAGGATTACAAGAGGGCCAATGATGCATTTACAATGCATATCACCCGGACACTTCAGAATGCTGAGCACCTTAGATTATCCGATGGAGCCAAAGGACTAATCAAGAACTACGGAGCATGGTTCATCCAGTTCCCTACGTTCACTTACCTCAGGATTGATGGGTGCCCAGTTGCTCCTTACAGGTTGCCTCGGTATCCCACTGACCACATTGTGCTGCTGGAGGTTGTAAGACAGATCTGTGAATTTGATGCGGTGGTGAAGAAGGAGAAGCACAAGACAGGCTTCGGAGGAGACTTCCCTCTCGGGATTGGTGTAGGAGAGATATGCCCTTCTATCCAATCAACTCACACCGCAGGGGAGGAATTGGCAGCTTATGGATTCTCCTTCCATTCGAAAAGAATGAATTTTGATATAACTGGAGAGGCTCAGAGGAAGGCTACCCGGGAGTATAGGCACAAAGATGACTTGGAGGACTATTGGGTCAGTATCAAAGATGACCTTGAGGTGAGGAAGAAAAGATATTCTAGGTTACCTGTGGAGGCCATTAGGCAGTACAATGTTAAGTTGATTCCGGACCAACTGGAGGATGACGGAAAACTGGTTCAGGACCATGCCTATGAAGCCATAAAGGACAGGTCGGTCGGGGATATCGATTGGAATGAGGACGAGATTACAGAATTGGAGGACTTAATGGCTCCTGTGATGAAGTTCACTCTTTCTTGGGTGAAACATAAGATTTGGGAATTGGAAAGTGCAAAGGTGACTTGTACTTTTGACTTGATGGGAAATCTCAATCCCATGTCAACTTCTGAGGAATCCGGGGAGGATGACCCCAAAGGGAAGTCTGTGAAGACCTCACCATTCAAAATCAAATTCAGAGGTCCTAAGGGAGGCGAGCCTGAAATGAAGAGGAAGCCTAAGGGAAAGAGAAGATGGAAGACTCTGACAATCAGCAAATCCTCTGATGAGGAGGAGATGGAGAAAGCGGAAAAGGAAGATGCTCCTCCACCGCCAAAGAAGGCCAGGACAACAAGGACAACGAAGAAAAGTCAGGCTGCTTCAAGTGATGAACCTCCCATTGTTGATGTGGAGAGTTCCGGAGGGGAGAAGACAAAAGTATACATGAGGAAATCAAGAACTCCCTCTCCCAAAGATGCTGCACAACAGAAGGACTCTTCCCCAAAGCTGCCAGTTGAAGAGCCATCTAGGTCTGTTTCTCCTCCACCAAGCATACTTGAGCCGGAAAATCCTGGTGAACATGAAACTAGCGGGGAGGCAGAACCATTCAAGGAAGGAGCACTCTTCGATGAAGCAGTAGAGCTGGAGGCTGAAGAAGAGGAAAGGTACACTTCTCCTTTGGTACAATATGAGGACTCCCCAGAAAGTGGCAGAGGCCGCGGATCAACTGAGCCGGAGGAAAGTATCCCTGCTAGGACTCCATCATCGGTGCTTCCGGAGTTAGGGCTTGAAGGGGCCAATCAAGGTGAACAGCTTCCAGAAAAGGAAGATGATAGGGCAACCATAGAAGAAGAGAAGGTGACAGAGGAACCGGGAGAAATAGGAGTAGAAGAAATCCGGACTGACCCTGTAGCCCCGGATTGGTTGGAGAAGGAGCTTGCACGAAAAAAGCAGGTGATTGTTGAAGATACTCCCTTGGACTGAGATGAGATGTTGTCTAAGATCGGTAAGGGAAAAAAGAAGAAGGCTGCAAAGGTCATCTCCCGAGTGGAAAGGGATGAAGCGAATAACTGGGTTGTCCATGTTGCTACTCCTGCTACAGATAAGATGAGCGATGATGTTTCAGGATAGGATTACGATGTACGGACTATCAACCTTGGGCCGGCCTCCCTAGAGTAGGATATTGAGGAATTTGAGGGGTCTAGTGTAGTCATTGTTGACAGATTAAAGAAAGAGACTCAGACCAAACGAGAGCTGAAGAGAGAAAATGAAAGGTTAAGAAAGTGTTTGGAAGAGGTAATGAAGCCTCTGCAGTCTCTCCACCCTTCTTCATCTGCTACTCCGGGTTTTCTACCTAAGGAAACAATCTCCGGGATTGAGAAATTGAAAGCTTCAGCCCAAGCGGCAATAGATTGGCTGATGGGTGTCCAGACCAAAGGGGATGATGCTATCAAGGAAATCCTATCTGTGGGAAAGGATGCAGTCCAGGCTAAGGAATTGTTAGAGCATATCCTGTCTCAGGATAGGGATGATGTAGACCTCCTGTTGCAGAAATTGAAAGTTATCCTGGGACATGGCAGGGAACAATTAGCTAGGGATGGAATCCTTCCTTCCTCCAGGTTGGATGAGCCGTGGGAATGGTTCGAGGCACTGCAACTCAGGCAGAAGGCTCAAAAGAAGATACAGAAATGAAAGAAATCAATTGAAGGTGAGCTCACTGCAGTCTATGACGGGTGCATCGCCTTCTTTGAGATAATGACAGGAAGGAAGAAGATGGCTCCCAAATATCTGAGCTTGGAGCAATTGAAGGAATGGTGGCATGAAATTTATGCCCCGGATTCTGATGGATCTGTCACCGGCCACCTACTTGATGATGCAGCTACCTACATGGCGGTGACAGATAAATATTTGGCCAGTAAGGAGGATTGGAACAAGACTGTTGAGCGGTCCAAGGAAGAAATAGGCTCAATTAAATGTCGTCTCAAGGTCTTGCCGTTGCCACCTGTTGCTGAGCTGGACGGAATATTCTTGAGGGTCCAAGGGTCATCCGGACAGAAGAAGGATAAAGGGAGCGGCAGTTAATGCTCATTTTGAGATTTGTGCTTCCCTATTACTATGGGGCATGCATTGGACCGGACTTCCTTGGGGACTGTGTCAGAGCCGACTTGGATGATGGCATTTAATGTGTGCCTTGGTTCGTTTCCTTGGCCGACCTGTTTTGGCGGTTTTATTATTTTGTAAAATGTTTGGCTGGGCCGACATGTCTTGGGGGGAATTTGCTATAAATAGGCGTTCTTGCCTCATTGTAAGGGTTAGATATTGGTTAGCTAAGCAGTAATAGAGATAAGCAAGAGCAATAGTTAGAATTTCTTAGTCTCTTCTTGAAGCAAATACTGTATCAGAACAGTTGAATTGTTGCAGATTTTGGTGATTAATACAATTGGAGACATTGTGGTTTTCCTGGTGGAATCCTTTGTGTTATTTCATCGTGCATGGTTCTTATTGTTCCATCTTTTAAATTGCTTGAAGATTTAGGGTTTAGTATTCAGAAATAGATTAGTTTCAATTGGATAAATGATGTCTATGATTTCATATTTGGAATGTTTGTAGCTATCTCTGGTCTATACTCCCAGTAACTATCTGATTGTAGTAGGCTGGAAAAGTCAACCTGGACCGTATATTCAATGTGCTTAAGTTCGATTGTAGATGCATGTCTATGATTTGAAAATCTGAATTCCTCAGAAGATTGCACCGTTCTTGTAAGATTGCATTGTGGGTCGAATAAGAACTGGTTATTTGAGATAGGTCCATTCCAGATATATGTTATTTACATTGTTTATCCTCTCAGTAGTTTAGATCTTATCACTTCCTTGCATCCCTATCTTTTGTTGTTTCTTTATTATTTGGTTAGATTTAGGATTTAAGATCATCTGATAAATTGAAAGATACAATTTGCTTGTAGTAAGGTTCGATTGTGATTATCAGCATTTCACATTTTATCTGAGTTGTTTTATGCATTGTTATGACCTAACACCCGAGAGACCTTGGGGTAATCTTTAGTGATTTATTGTTGAGAATTACCTTTCAAGAGAGAATGGGAGATATTGTGTATTGCATGCGGGTTGTTGGCGTGCGGCTTACCATCAACATGCTCTGAGAATAGGTGAGGTGAAATGAATTGTATGGTACATAGTGTCGAGAAAAGGTGTTGGAAATGTTATGTGTGAATGGATATAAATTGGCATGTGATGGGGTGTGCATGTATGGTTGCATGTATAGAGGATCACGATATGAATTGATAGACATGTAGTGTAGTGGCCAATGGTAATGTGAAATGGAAACTATCAGAGACAAGTGCTATGGGCGATGCAATAGCAGGTCACATTACAAAATAGTGTCACCTTCAAGCGTGTTGCTATAGGTCCTACTACCGCTAATAGCTGACTATAAGTAGAAAATGAATGTTAGTTATTTGTCACCTATACAACATGTGCAAGTGAAATGTGTAAGTGATTTATACTTTTGGAACATCAATTGGCAAGTTATTGTAGCTCATCAACTAATTCAGATGTGGAACTTGTACTATCTGATGTTGAAACTTTATGATCAGTTCCTTTCTCCATGTTAGATTCATTGTCATTTTGAGGTCCAAACTTCTGAATTAATGAAAGAATGAAATCTTCCATTTGTATTGGCTTCTTGTAAAGCTTTAATTTTTGATTGTAAAATATCTTACCAAATTTTGAACATAATTGGGCTTTCTAGTTAAACGCTTTAGTAATTTTAATCTTCTCTTCCAATATTTCAAAATTTTCATTTAGTCTCTTAGTGCTTATGTTATTTAACACTTCCACTCTACCTTTAGCATCATCACTAGTTTTTTTCTTGCACTTCCCTTTTAATGCCTTTGCATATCAACATTTTTTATTTATCATTTCATGCATTTGTATCTCAATGATTTTTCCCTATGTTTCAACAATTGCATTCTTTTATAAAAAATCATATCAAGAAATCATTGAGGCCAAGTAGTTATACCTTTTGGACCAAAAATTTGATAACGGTAACCATAGATAGACCTAGTACGATTTTTAAACCACTGTTGACATCTTTCATCCAAAACATAGTCAACCTTACAATAATCATAAACCCATCCAATTTAGAGATACATAGAGTCTACCACAAGTCAAGAAGCTAAGAGGGACATCATCTACCACATCTCAGAGTTGAAAATACATCATCACTCACATGTGAAGAAGGAGGTACACCATATTTCCCATCTCAACTTCTTCCATCTATTCCATCTTCGATCAAAGGTATTCCATCTATCCCATCTCATTTAAATATTGCTGAAATTCCTAATGTTGAGAAAAATTTACCTTTGGAACACCACCTAGAATTTTGCATAGAAAGCCCAAGTATTTTATTGATATTGAAGAGAATATTTTGCAGCCAACGAAAGATAAGATTCCAAAATGCACTTGTAGAAGATATGCTCATAAGATTTGAGAGTTTTCTTTGAAAAATTAAATGAGATCAAAAGATGCCAACTATTTTTTGAAATGATGTGAAGTATAAAGTATAGGTCCATCATGAAGATTCTTGGGTTGATAACATTGGAGGCTTCAAGTGAAAAATCTATTGTGAAGAATGACAGTACATATAAGAGAGTGGTAACACCTCACACACAAAAGATAATAATGTCACTAGCGATAATATGCATCGCAATAGTAGTAAATCAGAAGCAAAGAATGACATATAGTGAAGAGCAAATTCAAAATTGAGAATAGGCCGTATCAAGAGCCATTCAGTAGCTATAAATTGAGAACTGACTTACATCAATGAGGATGATATGCACCCTTTGTTAGATTTGCGAAAATCCGGACTATCTATTGAACATGGAAACTCTTTTAGATGTGGGTGATCTATGCAAAGAAGTCTCGAGTGAGTTGGTTCTTCGAATCATGAATATTATTCTAAGTAATTTCTGGGAAAAAGGATAGAAGGATAGCTTGAAAATGAAATTTAACACTAACTAATGATTAACTATTATTTCTAAAAAATTCATATTTTACCACTCACAACAATTCCTTTATTACAATAGCTCTCACAATCTCATTGGTACATGATTTCATCAGTAATTTGCATGAAGACTCGAAGGCATTGAATACATCATGCAACCTGAAAACATGAAATTCTATGGAAAGACTCATAAAAGTGAGACATATAAGGCTTCAAACTTGAAAACACAAAGACAACAAATTATTGTTACAAGGTTGAGACAAAAATGAGAAGAACTTTGCTGCTTTATTGAAACTGAAAGAGTGTATCTGTCTGAACTGAGTACAAAAGAGTTTACAATCTCCAAAATGTTAAGAGCTAGAAACTACCAACTGAACTGAGAAGGAGAGGAAAAAACTAAGTTTCTTCAAGATATAATTCTCCCAAACCCTAATCCAAGCTCACAAAGAAAGCTCAAGGAAAAGGCCTCAAAACTGTCTCAAAAGTCTACATAAAAGCATAAAAACTCACTGTTTCCATGTACATACTGAAAAGCCTCTCAAAATAGACTAAATCTACTTTTAAAGCAAATAAAGCACCTTATCCATCCAATAGACAGCTCAAATCCAACACAAGGAAAAATATCAACCCCAATCTGCTAAAAATAGCAAAGAAATAAAAACAATCTTCTTTATCTTTGCTTTACATAGTTGTAGATCTTAACTTTCTCAATCTGACCTAATTTTGCAACTAAAAATTGTTTTGAAATCTTTTGCAAAATATTACAACTTATATCTCCATTAAAAATCTTGATTTTCTCAAAAAATCATAAAGATATACAAGGCATCTCTCTTATCAATATCTTTAATTGATTTCTTTAAAATCAATTGAAAAAATAAAATAAATCCTAAGTGGGAAAGGCTTATTCTTCAAGGAATATCTTATTTTATCAAACTTATTTTAATTGATCCTTCTCCAAAATCAATTTAAAAAAGCACTAAGTCTTTCTGAACTTTTACCTAAGGCATAGGCATTTGAAACATTCAAAAAACCCTAAGTTTTTAAAAGACCTTGCAAGACATTTAAATGCCTATCTTAAACTTAGGCAATTAATATTTAATAAAGCCTAAAAAAATGGTTGACCTAGGCATGTTGGAGACATCAAAAATAATTCTAAGGCATCAATCCTAAGTGAAAATGCCACTTTGAATTAGGGCATGAGGATGAACAAACTCCAATGGAAACCCTAAAATCTTCATTTCCCACTTTGCCACTTTGAGAGAAAGCTCTGCTGGGGAAGAGAAATGTGTCGCCACCATGCTAGGGTTTCAAGCTTTTTGTAGGAAATTTGAGCTCCTTCATTGCTACTCTTGGTGAATTCTCACAGTTCCCTGATGGTAAGTTGATTCTCAAGCTCTTTCAAGCTTCTTTGCTGTATTTTTGGTTTGTTCTGAATAATAGTTTTGGCCTTGAGGTTGTGGCTGCTTAGGTAATCTCTGACTTCTTGCTATGTTTTATTGTTTCTCTCCTTGGTCGCCATACATAAGCTCGAACTGGGCGTTTTGGGTTGATTTTGCAAGAGACAAAATGAGGTTTCCTCTCAGCATCATGTGTAAGAATCACTAACTGTTCATTCTTCATTCTTTGAGCTCTTTCGATGGGAATAAAAGCCTCACTGGCTGCAATTACTACATATTTCTGATTCATTTTTTTAAATTTCTTGTGCATGCTTTTGTCACTACTGTGGCCGCCATGAGAACATTTGAGTTTTGAAGAAAAGGCACCTCCTCTGAAGCTCGCTCGACCCACTATGACTATTGCTTTCTTTTGAAATCTATGTGGTTTCCTTATAGAACCCTTCATGGGTGACTGAAAATTGTAGAAGTTCTATTTTATGTTCAAAACCCCAATGTGGGTAAACTGTATTCTAAAGAAATTTGTGTTTATTGAACACGAATCACCATGATTTCTTCTATTTTCTATTGTTTCTATAAAAACCCTCACATGGGTATGTCAAAAAAATGGAATATCTTGTCTTTAAATTTGAAACCCTAATGTGGGTATTCAAACTTCGAACAAGAACCTGTATATTTAATGATTTATGCAAAAAACTAGGCTCGACCCATTATGTATTTCTGCATTTTCTATATCTACTTTAACTCCATCATATGGGTATTTGTTACTTGGAAAAATTCTGCATTTCTGAGATAAAAAACTCTCATGGGCACTTTGAAATTTCTGCACAAACTGCATTTCAATACTTCCCTATTTCCATTACATGGGTAAACGTTACTCTAAGGAAAACAACATTTCTAAGGTAAAGCTCATATGGGTATGTTTATGTTCCTGTCTTCATGGCACCATGTGTTTTTGTAAACCTTGCATTGTGTAAAAGATATTTTCCTTGTATTCTAACCTTGATGCCATTAAAAAAAAACCACCAACTTGGCCTTGAAACTCCTGCTCTATATGTGACATTCCCACATGAATTGAAAGAGGAAATTTATAGCTTTAAATAACAAAAAAATAGAACACTTCAAATCCCTGGTGTATTTTCCTTGGGATAGCAAGCTAATCCTTCAGAAAATGAAAAACATGTGAAACCTTCATGGGTATTGTAGTCTTCAAAACTTAGTGCATGGGGAACATTCCTTCATCCAGCACACAAAAATTAGTTTTACTGAAAACTCTCGAATGCTTGTCCACTTATATCATGCTTAGCTGTCCTAATTTCCTTTACATTACCTGTGACTCCTTGTTTCACTTATGTTGCTTCAGTCAGAGGCCAAAAGATGAATGATTGTACTTTCCATGCTTTGATCAGATGATATCACTATTTCTCTCCTTGGAACTCTTCATGCATTTTTATGTTCCATGCACTTGATCTCTTCTGAAATGAAAATCTGAAACAATTCTCTTCGTTGAGGCATTATGTATGCCTGTTCACTATCCTCGATTGTGAGAAAGAACACTGTTGAACCTTGCATAATATCATGAATATGATGAAAAAAAATACTATGCCAGCAATGTTGAGATTTGCAATCAGTTGAATCAATTGAGCTCAATTAAATTAACTGTCCACCTATAGTCTTCAGAAAGCTCCCTCTGTTTGTTATGAGTGGACCATTGGTTTGATGGCTTGATAGATGAACTCTCTTTTACTCTTTCAGTTGCATAATACTTTAATACTTAGCCCCACCTGTAACGTATGCGAGGCAGCATGCCAAGATCTACCCTTGTGGGAACTCGTTTTCTCCACATGCTTGGTCTTCAAATGATAATCAGCTTCATGATTTTCCCTATACCTACACAAAGAAACAAATGATGTTAGCATAAAATAATATATGATGATATTGATGTCTCCCTTCCATCTCATGTTTTTGCACTTTTCTTGATTGTTTCAGTGCATGATTAGTAGCATACTACATTATTGTTGATGGTTTATGTAGGTAGATTCATAGTCGGAGCTCTAACATCCCTCTCTTCCTTCCTACAAGTCAATGGAGCTCAAAGAAGACAAATGGTGCACCACTTCTGTGTCGGCCATCAATCAACAGGAAATGATGATTATGTTTATACTTATGTGATTATTCCTTTTATGCATCTTCCATAGTGTAGTGTGATGCTTATGATGCGCTGTAACAGTTACATCCACGACTTGTGTGGATATTTAATTTCTCTTTTCTGCTTTTCATTATGAAAATAAAATGCATCTCAATGCAAATTAGTATCATCATTTGAATTCTTGCAATCAAATGAAATCTTGTAAATATGAATTACTTTATGAAATAGATGAAAGCATTCAGTCATGCTTTACCATTTATATGCTCAATTATGTACTCCATTTGATCGTGAAACACTAAATAGTAACTCTTGAAACTTAATGAATAACTGCCACTTAATGAATAAGAAATATAGTGCACACAACACTCAAGCATATGAAAAATGGCTGTGTCACCACTTTTAGATATAACGATGTTACTCGAGCTCACCAATTGAGTTGTAGTGAAAAATTAGTAACAAACACCAATGACAATGAATTATGGGAATTCTCGGGGAGAATACCACAAAAAGATAAACCAATTATTGAAGCATTGAGATCGCTAATCGAAGACTTTTGGGAGAATTACACAAGGGTATCTCTGAATCAAAGGGATGTGGTAAGAAGGAGAATTGGTAGTCAAAACTGTGAGCCACATCCAAATAATTTTTTGGATATGACTCAAACATATTTTTTTGGTAAACTTCTAGAGATGTATCCTAAAATTAAAATTTATCAAAGATATTTTGAAATTCTAAAACCTTTCTATGTCAAAATAAATCACACACACAACTTGTTGTTGTAGATTACATATTGAGTTTTCCTACTTGGGTTGATGTTTATTAGTGCAGCTATGTTTAGATTTGCATACTAACAATGTTTTGTAGGAATGTGGCATACATTCCCTACCTAAATCTTCAAGATGTTAGGGTTAGAAGGCAGCTATCTAATAGTTAAATGCAGATTTGATCAATAAAATAGAGAAATAAAATACACAGAAAATTATAGTAGAAACAAGACAACACAGAGAATTTAACGTGGTTCACCCAATCCGGGCTACATCCACAAAACCACAGCCATCCAATGATTTTATTATCTAGTTTAAAACATATTACAATCTCTCTAATAATTCCCTACTACAACTCCAATACAAACCACTTATAACAAGCTTTTTAGAAGCTTCCAAAATTAGGGTTCTACAAAGTCAGTTTTTTTCTTTTTCGGTATTTTTTCTTTTTGAGGATACCTTGAAGAGTGTATAGTATAGCATGATTAGTCACCACATACCAACAATCTCCCACTTGGATACTAATTAGGCTCCACCAAACAATTTCCACTTGGGTGATCCAAGATGACCTTGTTTACACCCTCCCCTTTGATAAGGACCTTGGACCCTGCTATTTTGTTATGCTTGAATTCAACCTTGAAGGCCAACTAAAGCTAAAGAGGAGCTCAAATTCTCCCTTTTCACCACCTTCGTAAACATATTTGTTGGATTGGCATCTGTATGTATCTTTTCCAACTTGACCTGTCCATCCTCCAACACTGATAAAATGAAATGATATCTCAACTATATGTGTTTGGTTTTAGAATGCAAGGCAAAATTCTTTGCAAGATGTATAGAAC
>VDFB02391212.1:0-30942 GCA_007258455.2 Sequoia sempervirens
TCAATCTATCTTTTTTTGATGTTACTCTCCATAAATAAAGTAGATAGATTTTTTCTTACTCCATCACTTAAAAAACATTTTTGACATTAGCTATTGTTTTGCACCAAGAACCAATAGAGCTCTGTCACACCTCTATCCAAGAACACCAATCTCACTCACATCCAAATCCTTTGGCCATGCATATTGTGAAAAACATTGAATCAATAACATCATGAAGTTTTCACTTGCACATTTGATCATTTGATACTAGCACCACCTCTAGATCATATGATATCATAAACCATCAACAATCCTAACAATAATCCTTTAGAATCAATGCAAAAACAAGTAATTTTGATCTATCAAATAACTTAGTTTGTGAACTATTAAGAACCACCATAAACATTGCCAAAAAAAATATATCAAACTTCTAATACATAAATTAGACCACTGAAATTCATCAAGCACATTAGAGTTTTATGCATTTTTTATCATTTTACTAATCAAAGCAAGTTTCCCCACTATTGCTTTGATATCTAAAAAAACATTAAAATTGCACCTGCTCATGGCTTCATCACTATACCACTTTTTAAAATAAATTGATTCCTCTAACTGATATGCATCTCAGGAAAGGCATAATCATAAGATGTGTGTTCCTTTACTCCAACAACCTTCAATTATCATGCATTCATCCTAGAAATCACCATCCTTGACACCTTGATATTCAATTATGACATGAACATTTGCATGAAAACCATTAAAAAATATCTCTATTCTTGTGTACTATCTCAAACATGAGAATAGCTTCTAACAATATGAAACCATAACAAAGTCATACATTAATTAAAATGTACCACTCATTGTATTTAGAAAGAAATATATCATATACATGACAACAACATGTCAGTAAGAAATTGCAACTCCATAAAGAAAAATAAAATTGAGCTAACTAAGATCTTTTCTCTAGTACCATCTTCTTTGATACCAAAGAATATAAGGGAGATACTAAACTATTTCACCACCATCATGAAAAACAATCCTTAAAGAAGAGATTCATTCACTGCTTTCCAAATTGGATGATTACCATTGTTAGTAATACCAAAAGGTTAAGTCATGTCACACTATCATATAAATCCTCAATCAAATATCACTGAAACAATAGCAAGAATATTAATCAATCTTGTCATCTACAAACTCACCCATGAGTCAATATATTCAAATCTCCATTTGTGTCATGTAAGAGAGTATTATCCAAACCACTATTAGAATAAAGTATTGTCCTCTTATGAACCATACCTTAATGGTAAGTACAGATAGAGATCACCAGTAAACCTTGATTGTCACAAAGTATCTTTACCTTATCCAAATTTTACACTAGAAAGACCTTGTACCTCTTCCAACCACACATTCCACATAATATCTACATACAAGTCCCTATACAAATATCAAGTCTGTTATATTTCACAATGCAACTCCATACAACAAGTTCCTACAAGAAACAACTATCATTAATGTAATGATTAAATCACTATCACAAGAATCATATGCCATTGGCACTAGATCTTGTTGTGATCATACTCATGGAACCTTATAATAAACACAAACTACTAAAGTTATTAAACCACTATTTCTATCAATTACAAGGAAATATTTTCATATCCACTGTCATTGTCATTATGTTTCAGCAAAGCAAAGCTAAAAACAATCTATCCAAAAATGGTATGAAGTGTTATTGTGTTTCAAACATCTCTCACATATTTCATATAGTGTTTTTTACCACAAACACTTTCAAAGAAACATAAAGCACCAACTGCAACTTTAGTTGATATATGGGAAACTATCAGCCATCAGTATGATGATATATATGAACCAAATCATTAATATTGTTATCATCAAATCATTATAGCTGTTATTCCTAGCACAAAAAAGAACTTAGCATAGAACACAAACAAAAATATGATACATTTGTGGCTTAACACTATGACTTACACCCTAATATGAGAATCATGATAAATAAGTCATGAGGCAACAAAATGGAACTACTTCTTGTTTGATATCAATGGGGTTTGTTTTATAATGCACTAATCATCTCCCCCTATCTTCATGTTTCCTTTTAAATTCTTAGAAATGGTTCTTGTGCAGCATGCACAAGATTTAGTTCTTCCCCTTCCTTTCCTTTCTTTCTTCTCCACACCTCCAAAAATTCATTCCTTAGCTTAAGGAGGTTATCTAAATCTTTGTTGTTTCCAAATTATTTCTCCCACTGACCCCTGCAAAACCTTGCTTTATGTCCAAAACCATTACATCTATATCATACAACCAAAGATTTATAGTATCTTGTATAATCCTTTAGAGATAGTTTATCCCAGTTTCTTGCAATATGACCTAATTGACTACACTTGAAGCATGTGACAATACCATAGTTCCTTTTCCAATCATTTTTCTGCACTTTAATCCAACATTCAAATGCTCAATGGCCATATTCAAAATAGGAATAACAATAGCCTGAAAAAGAACAATTATACCTCATCAATTTACCTTGCCAAGTAGAGGGAGATCCTATGAATCTCTCTATTCTATTCCTTCCTCCTCTATTTATATCCTTGTGTTGTTTTTTTGTTGTAGTTTCAAGGTCGGTAGTTTGAAAGTTTAAATCTACCTTTGTTCTAGGTGTTTTTCTAACCTTGGAGTATTGTCCTTCCTCTAAGCCTAGACCACCTTTATCACTTGGAGCTTTTTGTGCACCAACAATTTTAGCGAAAGACATAGAGCCATTCTCATTAATTTCCTCATCACTTAACTACTTTGATGCTTTATGAATGTTCCTCAGTAAAACCACTTGTCACTGAAGTTTTTCTATACTATGTTCTTTTACCTTAAGTTGGTTTCTAACTTCTTCAATCTTTCTAGCTTCTTCAACTTGTATCTTTTCTTCTACAAGATCCAAAAATATCTTATCTTTGGTATATTTTTCTTGTTGAAGTTTCCTTTTTAAATTATGGTTCTCTCTTCTAATTTGCTTAATTGTATCTAGAGCACATAGGAGTTCACCTTCCAAATCAACCTCACTTTCTTGTTCATCATATTCCTGTTTAGAATTAATGTCACACAAAAATTGATCTACTTCTTCAATAATTTCTTTACCATTTCAATGTTCATTACTAATCTCTATAGATTTAGACTCAATCTAATTTTCTTTAGAACTATGAATATTTGCACAATCATCACTTTCAAATGAGCCATAGCTTGTTTTATTTTTCAAAGATATCTCCTCTTGCAATTTACCATTCTAATTCATTTTAATCAGTCTATCCCAAACTTCCTTTGCATTCCTACAATGCATAACCTTAGCAATAATTTCATTTGGAAAACTATTGAAAATTTCATCTATAGCCCTAGCATTTAATTCAAGAGTTGTATTCTCCTCATGTGTGGAAGGAGATGTTACAGATACAGTGCAACCTCTTTCTATTACTACCCACACATTAAACCCTAAGGAAGACAAATATGTCTCCATCCAACATTTCCAAAGAATAAAATTAGTACCTTTTAACTAAGGTGTTCTAAACATAGGATACTCTTATGGGTTATTGTTAATGGTATCTTCCTCATTACTCTTCATATTAAGTTTAGGCAGAGCTTGATGGTTAGTATTTTTTTGTGAACTTCTTTTTCCCTTATTCCTTCTAACTTTTTCCATATCAGACACAACACTTCAATACCAAAAATCCTTAAGTCAATCAGACTTTATTAAAAAAGGATTTGGCTCAAGTCACAGAAGTACCTTCTTAAACTCGAGATGTGTTTGATAGACTTCCATTAACCAAAATCTATGCTAGGTGGATTAAACCTATGAAAGGACACTACACTCTAATACCAATTGTTGGAAGACTGAAATCACTAAGAGGGGGGGTGAAACGGTGATTTATGAAAGTCACAAATTTTCAAAAATTTAAACCACAATATCAAATGACTATTGAAGAATAGACTTCACTTGAACTAAAGAAAAATTATATACATTACAAATCAGGTAAACATTTCATTAACTAAGACTATCTTGATCAACTTTACACATATATCAGATCTTATAACTAAATCTTTTATGCAAGATACTTTGATTTAAAGAATGGCAGAAATGAATGATTGGCATCAACAACTTTTTATGAAACTGATGACAATATTGTAATCATGCAAATAAACCAATCACACAAAGAAACATCACATAACACCAAAAATTTTCCTAAGTGGAAATACCCTCTTGGGGAATAAAAACCACTCGAAAAATCTTTCCTTTATTCACTTAGAGCACCAAATCTTTCACATTCAGGAGCACCAACTCCACAATTTTAGGAGCACCAACTTCTTTACAATGCAACACAATTACAATATTCTATTAGAACCCTAGAAGTGCAATTTGTAGTCTTATAATTTCAATAGAAGATTATAAAAAAAATTCAATAAGAAAATTGAAGAATGTTGTATGAGAATGAAAACATCTTCCTTCAAGAATCTGAGTATTAATATAAATACTTTCAATGTAATATAACTTCTGGACTGAATATTTGAAACATCATATTCCTCTTTATCATGTGACCAATGAAAATACCTGGAGATCATTTTTTAAAGACCCTGTCAATAATAATCTCTATATGCAATTTATGTAACTGCCAAAGTAACTAGGGCTAGGGTTCAAATGAAAACCCTAAATAATATATCTTAACAAAACTTTATTAAACCCTTAACAATAATTATATATTATGTTACCTTTCAAGATGAGATTCCAAAAACCCTAATTGGTTTGTATTAAAACAAAAGAAATAATCAACCTTTGTTTTATGCACATATGTTCTCATGTAACTTCATCAAAATTTCGAGATTGGAATAACTATTTTTCTTCAATTGAATGCATTAACCCTTTATTTGTTTTCTAAGGAATAAACAAGGGTTTTGAATAATATTAACCATTGAATCTTCATGACTAATGCCTTGAAAAAATATGTTCAAATTCCATAAATAATGATTTCTTTAATTCATGTTTATGGAGGAATGTAAAAAAACAAATACTAGAAGAACCATTTTAAAATTGTCCAACTGAAGACCTACATCTATGAGCTCTACCTCTTCTTTTTCAACTTCCATAGTCAAGGATTTTACTAGAAATCTGCAATGACAAAACTCTCCACGGTGGCGGATAGGGTTTTATATGTTTGAAAAATGAAACAATAACAACTTTTCCCTACATTTCCTTCAAGTATTTTGAAGAATTTTCAACAGAATATAATCATTTGAAATTTGAACATCATAATGCATTTGAATCAGTTGTCCATGGATTAAATCATTAACTGATGATGGCCATCGATTAATTATGATTTCCAATTGACTTTAAACAAAATCAAAAACTTTATATTCATAACAATCGATGTCATGTGCTTAATATGACCAAAACATAAGCATCAAACCAATATCTTCTCATGCTTTTGAAAATATTTTAAAACTTTAATATTCCTGACTCCTCAATGTTTAGCATGCCGAAAAAGGGCTGATTTGCTTTGATTAACAAAGACCTTGTATCTCTTTAGTGCCTTACACCATTTATGGTGTAAAATATAAATGTTTCAATATAATCACCATAGGATATATTAACCATGAAATACTTCAAATACATTCACCAATGTAACATCTATCATTGAAATATAAGTTTCCTGAAGCAATGTGATTTATGTCTTGAAGACCCTGTTAGTAAAAATATTCTATGAAGAAAATATATACAGGTGATTTGAACCTGTAATAGGAATTTCTTGAAACTTGTATGTGAAAACATAAGAATTCATATCACATTTAAACTTTCACTCCATATAAAATCAAATTTTTACTAATGTATAAGAAAATGTATACCTCAACAAGAACTTTCCAATGTACATGTCAGCCAGAGTATGTATGCCCCTATCCATGGTGTCTAAGATGCCTGATCAAAACGCATGTTATCACGTAAAACTTGACTTGTAGCACCTTGAAAGATAAACACTGTAAACAACCAACATGTATCAAAAATTCAAGCATGGAAATCTGAAACTTGTAATTGCATGCCATGAAGCATGTGTAAAGATCATCATGTATCAAAACAAGTTTAGAATGCATCTTGCATGCCATGAACCATGTGTAAATATCACCATGTATCAAAACAAGCTGAGAATGCATATTTTCAACATCCACCAAGAATACCATAACATTCATATCAGCAAACCACTTTAGACATCAAGGAAAAACCAAAAAAAACTAAGAACCAACATCAAGTACCTACTTTCTAAAGCAACTTTGACAAGGCAAACAACTAAGTTGGTTATGATCCTAACAAAGCATGACATTGAATATGTGGAACACAAGGCCATTAGAGGACAAGAAATTGTAGACCAACTGGCAGAGGCACTGATATACTCAGAGAAGCCACTTGTATCAAAATTCCTTGACTAATCAATCTTCAACCTAAGTGTGGTAGATCACTATAAAATGTACTTTGATGGATCTTACACACAACATGGGTCAGGAGCGAGAATCTTCTTCATCACTCCACAAGGGAACTGCATACCTAAATCATACAAGCTGTCATTGTTGTGCACAAATAAAATTTCAAAATATGAGGTTCTTATCATAGGGCTGAGAATTGTTTTATAGTGGCAAATCATGGTACTTAAAGTCTATGGAGACTCACAGCGCATAATCAACTAGGTAAATGATGAGTATCAGAAAAAAGGACAATAAGTTGAATCCCTATAAGAAATTGGTTGAAAGCCTCAAAGAGTTCTTTATTGATATCTCATTTGAATAGATACCAAGAGCAAATAACAGAGCGTTGGACACCATCGCAATAATTGGATCACTATTGGATATCCCACACAATATCCCAAAGCAAGAATTTCTTGTAGAACAACTTCTCATACCAACATTCAATGTACCAAATTCTAAATTTTTATGTGAAATCGTTGGTCCTAGTGGTCCCTAGTAACATGATATATACACTTACTTGAGAATAGGAGTCCTCCCCATAGATATAACCCTAAACCTCAAAAGATCCTTTGTCAAAATTTCATCCCATTTTTTCATCCTAAGAGATACCCTATACCATAAAAGCACTAAACACTTTTTCAATGCTTAAATGCCGAGGAAGATTTGATCACTTTAACCAAGGTACATAATGACATTTGTGGTTCACATTTGAGTGGCATCACCTTGGCTAAGAAACTGCTAAGAACTGGGTACTATTGGCCTACAATGGAAAGGGATGCTCATGATTATGTCAAAAGATGTTTGTAGTGTCAACAACATGGGGATCTCATCCATGCATTAACTTAGGAGATCCACCCAATTGTTACACTTTGGCCCTCTTCACAATGGGGGCTCAATCTTGTCAAAAAGAATTCCCCCACCTCATCCAATGGACATAAGCTCATCATCACCACCACCAAGTACTTCACAAAATGGGTGGAAGCCATCCCCATGACCTATAGCATAGGAAAATAGATATCCAAGTTCATCCTAAACTACCTAATTTTCCATTATGGTGTCCTTCAAGCCATTTTCTTAGATAACGAAACACCTTTCAAAAATTGGGATGTTCGTGACCTATGCCACAATTTTAATATCCAACATTGCTTTTCCACCCCATAATACCCTAAGGAAATGGCCAAGCTGAGGCTACAAATAAAACCATCATAAAAATCCTCAAGAAAATGGTCAATGATGTTGGTCAAAACTAACATTTGCAGCTGAATCTCACCTTATGGGCCTACTGAACAAGCATTCGCACAATAGGTGTCACCCCATTCTCCCTGGTCTATGGATTAGAGGCCATATTACCCATTGAGATTGAGCTCCTATCCCTAAGAATATCATTGCAAAATATCATCATAGATGAGGAATATCGGGTGTCAAGATTAAGCGAGCTGAAACTACTGGACGAGTGGCACATGGATGCCTTAAACAATTTGAAATCCTACCAAAACTAACTCAAATAGAGCTACAACAAGAAGATCAGGAGTCATACCTTTCATGTCAGAGAGATTGTGCTAAAGGAGAATCAAAAGAATGTTCAGAATCTAGATAGCAAGGGAAAGTTTGAACCAAATTGGTTGGGACCCTTCGTCATCATAGCAAGCCATGAGTTAGGGGCATATCAGTTATCAATACCAGAAGGGGAACCTCTACAGGAACCCATGAATAGCTCCCATCTCAAAAAAATTTATGCCTAATCTTCCAAGGTATAAAACCAAAATTACAAAAAAAAAATTAAAAAAATAAAAAATAAAGAAAGAAAAAGGATTAAAAACAGTAACGAGAAAAATCATCCTCTAGCAAAAACCACTTTGATGATGCTTTGGGAAAGTACCTAATTGAAAACATGGCAAAAAAACACCTTGTCTAAATAAGCACCTTCCATCCACCGGGATCTCCATGTCTTGTTTTGCATCATCCATCCACCACACATCCATCACATTCTATATCTCCATCCATCACCCTTCTACGTCTGCATCATAGCTTGGTCATGTGTTTGTATCATGATCCCTCCTCGTACTACTCGACCCATTCTTAAGGTCAATTTGTCTTGCTTGTATCAGAGTAGTATATTGCATAATGCTGGGGGAATGTTCTTATCAAATCGGATTCCTGTATATTCTTGAAGTCTTCCTTAAGGTCAAAAAATCCAAAAACATCAGAAAATCCAAAAATCCAAAAACAACAGAAAATCCAAAAATCCAAAAAAATTAGAAAATCATAAAATCCAAAAACATTCATAAAATTAAAAAAATCAAAAACATTCAAAAAAACATGTCAAAATCCAAAAAAAAGTCAAAAAATTAATTAAAATTCAAAAGATAGAGTACAAGTCAATGACGTCTAGCTGCCCGGGTCTGCAGTGAATGAAGCAAGGTTGATCTTTGATCATCCCACCCAAAGGAACAGGTGGATCCATCTGAGTCATCATAATAAATTTGCGTGTTTGTTTCATATGTAAATAATAGTGGAGTCTTTGTCAATCAGTCCGCGTGGTCTTTGCATATATAATGTAGAAGCCAAAGACTAATTTCTTGATTAGCCCACGAGGGCCCCTAGGATAGGTCTTTAGGTTAGATCTCTTGGTCAAAATCTTAGAAAATCCCAAAACATTGTAAAAATCTTGTCTGAAAAAATAACCTCAAAAACATTTTTAGAAAACTTCAAAATCCAAATATTTAGAAAAATTCATCTATGCCATCGCTGCGCTTTCACCCATAATAAACCATCACTCACAATAAATCAATCATCATCCTCGGCCTTTGGTGAAACAATCAGAAACAAGTCTAGCGGGTTACAAGTGAAAACTTAAGCGTGAAGGTCTCAATTCTAGGTCAGTAGGTAAACAAGTTGATCAACTCTTGGTATTAATAGCCCACCATCCATTCAAATCTCATCATCATCTAATAACATCATTTCCTAGGATGAATCCTTCCTACAATGGACATCAACATCAGGCATCACCATAGTTTAGTCTTGGCTAGTAGTGTATGGTGAGCATTTAAGCTTGTTTGTTTACTTTATCTTTGTCTTTTGGATTATTTGATTATGCTCCCGTTTCAATGACCTCTCAATGTTATTGAAACAAAGGGATTTAGAGAGAAAAGAATGGGGCAATTATCATTATATTTTTATCTTTTTTGCTTGTTGGATATGCTTGTAATACAACCTTAGTGATGTGTTCTTTGTTTGGAGTTAGGAAGGGTGTTTTAGGTGTCTTGTTGACAACATAGGAAGGCTTTTCTTTTCTATGTTTTTTGAAATTCTAAAATGTTTAGAATATCTAAAAGTACATTTTGAGTAAGGTGTTGTATGTTTAGTGTGAATGAGAATTACTCCCTATCTAGCTTGTGGGCAAATTAATTGCACTAGATTACCTTTCATCCCTGGTTCTTTATACCTTGATGCATTGTAACTATGTGTGTTATCAAACATAAGGTAAATAGCCCTTTCAAAATCCTAATTCTTGATAAGTGAATCATCATCATCATCATCATCATCTCTAATAAGGTAGGCTTGTTGGATCTTATTTCTTTTGTCTTCTTTCTACACTAACATGGTACCATGACAATTAATCAAAATAATCACTAATGCATCTATCCTACATCCACAAACCATCAGCATAATACATATCATGACATATTATATAGAAAACAATAATCATCTTACATAGATTGCATTCCATCATTTCATAATATAGATTGGTTATTTTAAGCATCTCATAAACCATACATTTGCATCCATTGCATAAACATAAAAAGTATCATCACATAAAGGCATCATCATATGTGCATCATTATGTCATCCATACATGTATTGGAAAAGGTACTTAAAAAAATAAAAAGAGCATCTCATACATCTCATAATCATAGCATATAACATCATCATCCATATAGATATGTTTTTCGAAGAATTTTAAATCATTTGAAAAAACATTTGCATCCATACATGATCATCATAAAAAGTACATGGAAATGATACTAAAAAATAAATGCATACATCCATCCATCTACATAATCATTGCATCACATCATATAAAAGCATACATTGCATTGCATCACATAATATAGAATCATACATTTGCATGCATCACATAAAATAAAAGTCATATTATCATCACATCATAGACCATTGCATATAGAAAATTAAATAAATCCAACCATGCATAAATATAATGGGGACACATCATATATCGGATAAAATTACAGTGATATCATATATCATCAAAAATAATACAACTACCATGAATTTGCAAAGGGTAGGATCAAATGTATTGTATCAAATGTATATACAAATTCCCATGGAATTATCAAAAGGGCCTTGGATGCAGAAAAGAATGGTCTCTAATAAAAAATGTGAGCTAACCCTGATGGTTGCTCCTCTCACCCAGCTGTCTCTCAAGTTGGTCATGCCTCTGCCCTGTCTGCTATGAGAAATTTGGCACTCGAGTTGCTCAAGGCACTTCATGATGATAATGTGCTTGATAGTACTCTGCCTCTCTCACTGCATCTTGATACATGCGTACTGGGACTATCTTGCCCTAGGCTGTGACTTCCATTCTCTCGAGCTATTGTCGATGACCCACCTCTTTTGCTAGATATAACTCCTGCGGCTATCTGCGCTACACATCTAATCCCACTCTGCTTGGGCTAAATCCTCATTTTGTCCCGGTGCTTAGCAGCTTGTGCCTAAGAACATGGAATTATTGAATCCCTCTATTATTAAGTTTGAGGGTAGTGGTAGTGAGGTGGTGGCTACTACCCCAGCCCTCTCTAAATTGGTTGTTGTGGGTCCCTCCAAGGCATCCTCTTTGCTAATCCCATCTCTCTACCGTGGGTCATGCACCACATTCCTCTACCCTGCTGGTCTAGGGTGGTCTTCCTCCTTGCCTATGTTTCATCTCCATCCCTATTTCCTCGGCCTCCTTGCCCCCCCTCCCATCCTGTTGTCTAGCCACCGGGGTCCTCACATTGGCATGGTAAGTTTCCCCTAGCACTATCAATATGATAAGTGTCCTAAACCAATCATGGTATGTTTGTGTCATCCTGGGGTCTACCTTCCCCTAATCAAATGGCCATGGCCTAGAAACCGGCTATCTGAAGTTGTCAGCTACATCCTCTATAGGGATCATCTGACCCCATGTAGTTTCCCTCATAGTATGGGAAAATATGGCCATGTACTCGTCATTGAGCTGTCCTCCGATTATCTTTGAATTGTCCCAGCAACCCAATCCAGGGTAATGGTTGATCATAGTGTGCTCCCCTACTTACATAATCCTAATACCTCACGGAAATAAAAGCTATTGTAGCCATCATACCAAGCAGGCATCACGAGCCGGGGCCTCCAAGTGAGACCTTGGTCATATCATCAATCACCCTCCTCTAGTGAGGGATGATAGCCGCTCCTATATGGGTGAAAGTAAAGCCACCCTTGTATCTCTATACCATTGGTTCATTTGGATCCACATCAACAACTATAACTTGTGGGCGAAGCACGAAAATGTGCTTCTAGGCCCATATGTGAAGGCGATGTCACTCTGGCTCCTAATAGCCTTGCTATAGCAATAGGAAAACTCGTGCAAATCATGATAGAGTGGGGCCAACATCTGTCCCCCACCCAAAGTAGTCTTTCCGATGGAGCATCCCCTTTAGGCTGAACCCCATCCCTAATTTGAAATGTCGGTTATTGCCTAACACAGTGCGGAAGGCTGAGATGATGTTGTAACAATCAGTAGAATGCCGATACTTGACCTCTATGTTAACCAACTCAATCTAACCCTCGACAAAAATAATCTCATCCAACCCCATAACCTCGTAGTAAGCATCTGTCACGGTGTCCATGTCATAGATAACCCACTCTCCATGGATGGGAAAATGAAGAATATGCCAGACATCCTCCAATGTGACTGTTGCCTCGCTGATAGGGAAGTGAAATGATGACATCTCACTGTTCCATCACTCGGCTAGTGCGGTGATCATGCCTAGATGTGTCCTGATGGTGGGATGTATATGCCATAACCCTATCACTCAAGGTGCCCTTGAAGTAGCTCATGCAATCCATCAACAAGAATCAAGGGACTGGTGCTCACATACATACCCGCTCTGCATCCTCCTACACCAATAAAGTCACAGTGTCAAGTTTTGTAAGAAATTTTGATCCCGTTTGAAGTTTCCATGATCAAAATAGCAAAGGGGTCATTGTTTATAATTATGTCACTATTTGGAAGCTCCAAACTACATCGTTGGAACCCTCTAAATTCCAAACTTTTTCACAACATCGCAGTTTGACTGTTCATCAGTTTGGCCAAAAACCCTAAATTCCTAATTGGACCACTATGGCACCATTTGCATATGTGGTACACTTTGAAGTTTGAGCCCTAATTTCTAAACTATGATGCTACATCATAGGACTTAATAGTGATGCACTTTAAGGCTGCATGACACCAATTATACCTTTACAATGACACCAAATAGCACAATTGAACTTGTTTGACTTTTGGACCCTAATTAATGCACACAAAGATCAAGAATACAAGGTGGGGTATGGTCCTATGCCTGGGATTCGCTAGTACACTCACACTCACTTTGAAATGTGATTGGGAAGCACTCTTTGTGCCATTTCGAATGAAGGTTAGAGCTCAAAATGTTTAAATCTCTAAAGGTTGAATGTGCAAATGAATTAAAAGTGACCCCTCAAGGGCTATTTAACATGAAGATTAGGGTTTTTTTACCCTGTTTAGCCATCAACCTAGGGTTTTAGACCCCCAATCCCATTTTCATCCAACTGAGGCTTGTTTTGCATCATTTTCAAAATTTGGAACATTTTTTGGCATCTTGGAGCCTTTTTGGACCTGTCGGGCAGCTTGTCCTCTTTTTTTGTGAGATCACCTAGAAATCCAAATTTTCATCTGATTTGTTGAGGGACAATATGCCAACATAATTAGTTCATTGGGGCGTAGTGGGGCATTTGATTTTTTTTTTTAAATTTTTATCTCAGAAAGGTTAATCTTTGAACCAACGTAGTGGGTACATTGCTTCAAAGAGGGGCAAAATATAGATATGGAAAATATACTGATTGATCCTATGCATCTGATCCTAATTTAACTAACACTAGTTCATCCTAAATCACTCCTTTACTAATCAATTTAATTGAATAATCTCTATTTGATTAAATTCATCACATTTCATCTCTTAATTAACTAAATAACAATTATTTCATCAAGTCATCATCTCCTATTAATTAAATAAATCACTTTGTTTAATTAATCCTATAGAATTAAATAATTTAGTTTATTTAATTAAGCTCTAAAGTCACCTCCCTTAAATAAAATAAATTAATCTTTATTTGTTTTAATCTAACATCACCCATTTTAATTAAATAAATCAAACTTTATTTAATTAAGTCTAAAATCTTTATTCCTCTCATTTTGATTCAAATCAATCCAAAACTCTAAATCAAATTGTCAAATCATCTAATCTCCTATTAAATTAATCAAATCCTAATTAATCCTAATCTTAATCCATCAAATCCTCTAGCTTTTGCAACTTGTTCATGAAAATCAATTTAATTAATTTCTAAATCTTCCCTTTTTTCATTCAAAACGGTATCTAAGATGGAATATTCCTCAAATTTGAAATCTCCCCACAAAAGTACTTGTCCATCCAATAAGGCATTAAATGTCATTTTCTTGAGCCAAGTGTCATTTAATTCATTTCTTCTCTCCCTCCAACTTGTCACTTCTTCAAATTTTAAATTCCACCTAATTGCATTAATGTGCAAATTCATCCAAATGTTCTCCACCTTTGTCCACTCACATGTTGACAAATGGAATTATGCTATTGGTTGGTGTTTCATCCCACATTCAAACATTTTGGCTCATCATCCACCAATCTCTTCTATAAATAGAAGGCTCTCTTATTGATTTTGGACCCACAAGTTTATCCACAATATTAGGCATTTTCATCCACAACTTGTGCAAAGTTATCATCTTCATGTTTTGAATCAAGTTCATCCATTTTCATCCATTTTCATCAATTCATAGCTAGATTATAGAGAAATTTCATCAAGGAGCATCAAGTCTTTATAATTGATCATCAAGCTTGGAAAGAATTGGGAAAGGGCCATTTTCCACATCAAAATGGCACCAATTCCCCCATGGGATTGAAAGTTTGTACATTAAAATAGGATTTAATATATTTTTTACTTGTGTTCTTCACTTACTTCTTATTTTCATTTTTCAAATGAATTTCATGGGGAATGTTGTTTCTAACTTGCATATTGGACTAATAATGTGTTTGTTCTTTGTGTTTGTGTAGGTCTAGGATCACCATTCACAGACAGAATTTTATGTGACATATTGCTTATGGATGTTTGCCATTTTCTATTAAGGAGGCCTTGGCAATTTGATAGGCATGCTATGTATGATGGGAGAAGAAATACTTATGAGATAAACAAAGATGGGGTTTCTTACGCATTGAAACCATTGAAAGACGAGGAAAAATGAAAAACTAAGGGAGCTAATGTGATGATGGTAGGTAGGAAGGAGTTTATAAAGGTAGAGGAATAAAATCATATGGAGTTTGCAACCACTTATAAACTTGGAGGTACTAAGACAACAAACTTGAAGAATGATTTGATTTTGGAGGGAAATGATGTTCAATTGAAGGACAAGGATGAATTGATTTTAAAATAGGATAGTGGTCATTTTATTTCTTGAAGAAATGATTGGTTTAAGTATGCTTCCATAATGGTAGGAGAAGTGATTCATTCATTGATTTTAAAATAGGATAGTGGTCATTTTATTTATTTTATACCAGAAGTTGGTATTCTTGATCAAGCAATAATCCTAGGGGCAGAAGATTAGATGGAAGGGATGGGAAGCAAAGGGGAAGAAATAAAGGATAAAATACAAGGGAAAAAGAGCAAGATCAATCATACACAAAAAAGTGAAGCATAATGAGGGTATGTGTAGGATCATCATGGAAAAAACAGACACTTAAGTAGCAAAAAATTCAGAAAAATCAAAGTTAGGCAACTTGACATAAAAATTTGAATAAGTTATCTATACTATTTCAAAAATATGTAAGAATAGAATCTGGAACAAATTGAATGTAGTTTCTAAACTACTAGGTTTATTTAAAAAATAAATAAATATATTTGGTGAAAATTTGAAATTTCAATACAGTAGTACTTAAATTTCAGGGAAAAAATAAGTAGGTGTTTGTCTGACCACCCTAACCACAATAAAATGATAAGATTTTAGATATAAGTAGAGGACTCATGTCCCAATGTGATGCATACTTTTTTATAATTTTTTTCCAAGCAAATAATTAATTATGAATTTTTTTATTACAAATTTAAAAAAATATAAAAACTCGTATGTCTGACCACCTTAACTTGGTCAAAACTTCATAAAATTCAATTTTTTTTTTAATCCTATAGTATGTGAAGCATAGAATGTGACATATTTTTAATTAAAAAAATGTGATACTGTTTGAAAGTTATAGATGTTTTTCAATCGTCCTATCAATAAAGACTTTAGTCGTAATTCAAATAGAAAATGAATAATAATTATTTAAATTCAAGGTAAAGAATAATTTATATTGGTGGAAAGATGAGAATCTCCTTTAAAAACCCTTTTCGTTTCATCAATTTTGGGTAAAAAAAAAGTCATTAGCCACATGGGCATCATATCAATTACATATTGCCACTTTTTAGCCCATCATGATCCTGGACATACCCATGAGGTTTATTACAAGGATGGAGGAGGTATATTTTTGGGTACTAAGGCAGGTTCAACAACATTTTCAGGTGAAGAAAGAGTCAAGGATCAACCATCAAAGAGGTTTATACAGTTGAAGCATAACCTAGATGTTATATACTTCAAGAAGATAATGGATGATGCATATTTCAATTTTTTGGTCCATGAGAAGGGTTTACTAGATGGAGACAATACTTGGAGGTTAGAGAATGGCATGCTTCAACATTAATTTATTGTTGCAACATTTTCCTCAAGGGGACTTAAGTCAATTTTTCCTGGGGAATATGGTGCAGGGCACCCATAAGACTTCATGCATATTTTTGTTTTTTTGGGTTTCCTTGATGTAATAAGGTCTTTTGGACCATTTTTCATGTTTGTAAGGGTGTGATTAGGGTCTTAGGGGACTAGGTTTTGTCAAGTGGTCTAATGGTAAAATTTTCCCTATTTTGTAAAAATTACAAAAATTTGCATGACAACTTTTACATTTTTGTGTGAAAAGGAAGTTGAACAGTTAGATTTTCAAAAGATAGTTGAAAATAGTTAGTTTTAGTTTTTAATGGCTTAAATAGCCTTGTGTAGGTTAAGAGAAGGCTCTAGTATGTATTTGGAAGATTGAACATCAAACAAAATTATGTTTTCCTACATTCTACATTGAAATTTGTTGCTACATCATTTGGTATAGCCTGGTACAGCCTGTGAGTGAATATTTGTGATTTGGAATTGATGGAGGGAATTAAATTTATTTTTCATCTTGTTTCATCTGATTTCATCAAATTTTGAGTGAGTTAGAGCATTTTTCTGAAAACTTCTTTGAAACCCTAGGTTTTAGTGTTTTGAGTGAAGAAAATGAAGTTTTGAGCCATTCCACTAGTGAAATGGACTAAGAACCAGTGGAATGGGAGTAGTTAGGTTACTTTTTTTGTGTTTGGTGTTTTCAAGAGTAGGGGATAAGATTTGGTGAAGATTTGTTACTTCCCTAGGTTGGAAACCTCATGTTTTGGTCAAGATAGAAGCATAGAAGTTAGGGTTTGTAGGAAAACCCTTGAGGAATGGTTTGGGGTGATTGGGAATGTTGAGGTAGGCCATATTTAACATGTCTAAGATGTTGGTTTGAATATTAGAGGTTGGGAGATTGTAAAACCAAAAGGTGCCTAGTTGAATAAGTCTAATTAAGCCTTTTGACAAATGAGACAATCAATTTTAAGGTCTTTATTACAAAACAACCACCCTTAAATTTTGAGTATCTTTTGAAACTTCATAATGGGTATCCAAAATAGTTTTTAGATTGTAGGATTGGGTTGTTCTCTGAAAATTATTTTAGAAATGGGGGGTTTGTTGTCCTACAAGGCATAGTGGAAGATTGTGAAGAAATTCACTTTGTTTGTTGTGTAAATACTTTCAAAAAGTGTTGTTTGAGTTAGTTTGAAGACAAACACCCTACTCTACATTAAAATTGGACAAAAAAATTTCAACCCTAGATCATGTGTTGTCTCAGTAAAGACCTCCCCACTATTAAAGAATCCATTTATACAATTTAAATTAAGTTGATGAGAAAAGATCTTTGATATCCAATTGGGAAGCCTTAATATCCAAAAATTACTAGTGTGATATTTCACAAAAAGTTTTCAAACTGTGACATCGTCTTTACTTAAGAAACTAGATATTGATCCACTACCATATTGAATCTCACAGGATTCTCCTTCACAAATAAAAAATGATATATATTATATTTTTTTACCAACTTCCTTAATATCCCCATGTAAGCAGACTAAAATAAGTGAGGTTGATGGTTTGGAGTACCATATTCTTGGTATGTGCTTGACTTTGGTGACTTGTATCTTGAATTAAATAGCAAGCTAGCTCCACTATAAAATAATTGTTAATCATTGTTACAAAAATAACCACAAAATCCTCTTTAATTAAAATAATCCTTCTAGAAATTTCATTTAATTTCTAAGAGAGATAATTTCACTATCCAAAGAACCATCAATCTATTTACTATGTATATAATTTCCCAAAATTCAAAATTTGAATGTAATGAAACTAACCATAATTACCAAATATTTGACACCAAAATGTAGTACAAAATGAATTGTTTGACAGAATGCCTCAAAGATATGTCATCTCATAGAATGAAATGACATTATTGAAGAATGTACACAAAATATATTTTTCAAGGAAGCTCTCAAAATCTTTGAATTAATGAATCACTCTAGAACACTAACATTGTAAGCTTTTCTTGTGTTCTATATGCATGCAATCATGCAAGTTTAGTGGATGAGGGTTGCACATACTTCACACGTTAGTAACCCTTATCACATTACATATATAGTTGATCATTAGGAGTGCATGGTCGACCTTCATGCCTATGTTGGCTACCTTGCAGGCACCCTAAACATTATTATTGAGATGCCAGTTAAACCTTTGGTTCCCATGGATCATACATGAATATAGGTTAAGTATTCTAGCAACAATGTTTTTTAAGTTGGATCCTAAAAAATATACAACTTATGTTCTTCTCTAAAACATCTATGCAGAAATGGGCAGGTGTGGTGAGGTTCAAATACAATAAGGAGATTGATGAAAAATAGAGGAATTAAAAAGATACTTGCATGTAGTTGGATTGAAGGGCATAAAATGGTAGATGTTTTTTTTGTGTAGGAGACATATCACATCCATGAACATGGGGAATCTATGCAAAATTGGAGAAATTGTCTTGGAAAATGAAGGCAACAGGGTATTTTCAAATTCAAGACCTTTACTCAATGTTGTGGAATAGTAGAAAAAAGAATCATTTATCTACCACCATAGTGAAAAGTTAGCAATTGCATTTGGTTTGTTAAACATGGCCCTAGGTACAACTATTAGAGTTGTTAAGAACCTTTGAATATGTTCTAATTTTGACATTACATCTAAATTAATCACAAAGATTATTGCAAGAGAAATTTTTTTGAGAGATGTGAACCATTTCCATCATTTTAAATAGGGACAATGTTCTTGTGGAGAATATTAGTGATGCTAAATGAAACAATCTGAAAAATAGGCTTACACTATAATAATGTGCACTACATCAGATATCTAGTAATAATAAAGGGACATCCATCAAAGCATAACAGTAGGGATTTTTTTGTCATATGTTGTAGTTACAAGTGCCCTATTAGGCATACATGAAAATGTGGAAGCAATATACATAAGGAAAGAAAATTGTTTCAAAAAAATGCCTCAAAGAAATGTGATACTTATTTTTATAGTTTGACCATGTACTACACCATTTTGACATGATCCTTAGAGTGATACGGGATGTCACTGCTAAACTGCACCATTATTGCTTAACCTTTCTGGTAATGTGGGATGTTACTGCTACACCACACCGTTATTGTTCATCCTTCACGGTAATGCAGGATTTTACCGCTACATCGTACCATGTCTTCTTAGCCTTTGTGAGGATGCAGGAGAAGTATTTGAGTTATCTCCATACCACACATTTACTGCTCAACCTTCATGGTAATACAAGATGTTATCGCTACACCGCACCGTGTCTTCTTGGCTCTTGTGGTATGGTGGTATTATGAAACTTGTCACAATTCTTTTGAAACTTGTCATGACCATCTACTACCTTGACACAATAGTCTTCTGAAACTTATCAATACTTATGGGAACCTTTTAAATTACATTCATATCTATAAGGAAACTATCCTTTAGGGATGACAATCCCAAGAAACATGGCAATGGTTACACCAATAAATAGTTAACTAGAAACCATAAATTTGTAATGCATAATGGAGAATATACAGAGAGATAAATCAATGAGAAAACATCCTTGGAGAATTTTCATGAAAAGTATGACAATCTAAGAGTTCATAGTAGAAATTTATATACCCTCAAAGACCTAACAATCATAATAGACCTAGTGATAGCTTTCAAAGTCATAAGAATAAATTCATAAGAGAATAGATGAAAGAGCATGAAAAGACATTGAGATGGAAGGGAAGTTGGTAGAGTTGAAGAATCAAATCTGTAGTGAAAAGGTAGGGAGAATAAAGTAATCTACAGTCAAGAGCATCATGGTAGTTTCTCCGGTGACTATATTTGGGCAAGGAGAGAACTTAGTGACAACATTACCATCAAAACAATAAGGATATTGAAAACCCTACCAAACCCTAAGGCCTTTTTCATCAGCTTGTAGAGATCTCAAACATGCATGAAAATATTTCATAGAGACTAAAATCATCTCTATTTTCAATGATCACAAAAAGTAACAAAAAATTAGATTTACAAGTGATGAAAAGAACATGGAAAGTATATTATGCTGAATTTTTTTTTTTTAAATAACTTAACCATTAACTATCGAATACAATCTAACAAAATACAAAAATACAATGAAATATAATGATTATAAAACCGATAATTTTAACAGTTACCTTAAGGTAGAAAAAAAAAATCTGCAAGTGAAAAATAACACCCTTAGATTATTTTGAACAAATAAAATTTTCATTTACATCATTTTCAATCAACAATTTTTTAAATATGTCAAGTTGTACAAAAATCAAATCAAATATGCAACGATCTCAAAGGTTTAAAAATCTGATATTTTTAGATATATTCTTGGGTGTATCATGCAAACTTCATAATAGAAGGATGGGTCATCACCTTATTTAGACCTAGATGTGGAGTTGCCTTTGCTATTTCCATAGAATCCAAAATATGCATAACAAATGCTAGAAGAAATAACTCTATGAACATGCAAAAGGAAAAGCTAAATTAGTAGTAATTTAATAATTTCCATTCAACTTCTCTATAATCATTTTAAGTACCTGATTCTATTGTAAATTAAAGATTTATAATATGAAGTTTAGCTATTCAAATAGCTTAAATAATTTTAAGTTATAAAACTAATAAATAGGCTTTAGCAATTCAAAAAAATATAAACCTCTAAAATTTTAAATATCTTTGTTGTATCTATTTACTGGTGTTAGAAAGTTACAAACTGTGAATTATCCTCTATCCTATAGGAACGAGAAAGGAAGAACACTTTCAAACAGTGATTGAATCATAAAAAATAGTCCAAAAACAATTAAAATTACTGCCAAATGGTGAAAATTATTTTTCCTCTAAGTCATTTGCACATGGTGATTGAGAACATAGTGACTAAGAAGTAAAAGAGCATTGGATCATAGCACTACAAAATGGCCATGAGTTATGCAATGAACATCAATGTTCTTTTGATAAAAAAGGAGATTGAGATAATAACCAACATATTGATGTGCACAAAGAATGTTCATGGATTGCAAACTTCCTTACAAAGCAATTACCACAATAGAGTTTGAGGTGAATTACACTGCTATTTTTTGTTGATATGGATATGCTCTAACCTATAGTTAATTGTTATAGCATAATAGATAGGATAAATAGTTGTTCATATACCATTGTTTCAAATTCTAATTTTCTATGCCTTATTGTAGGAGCAGATCACAAGGGGATTCTACATAGGACACCATTGTTTCAAATTCAAAATTGTTGTCCCTTTCACAATTTTTTTCTTCATTCATTTGATCTAAGACAACATGATGTATAGAATCACAGTAAAATCCTTTATTCTTGGATGATTGTTCAAAATATTTCCCATCATAACAATGAACAAAAGCATCAGTCATTAACCTGAACTTTACAAGAGTTTCATCATATTCTACTTTTTCACTCTATTTTCTACTTTGAATTTTTTTCCCAATTTTATCCATGAAGAACTTCCTCATCCTATAGATCTTGGCTCTAGCCATAACTTTTCCTGGTGTCAAGGATAGCTTTGATTTTTTTCCCAAGCAACAATGACAAAATTCATCCTTAACAAATATTTTTTGTCAACTGTTGCTTGGGTAAAAACTTCAAGCTATCCTTGACACTTGGTAAAGTTCTGGATAATAGGAGGATCTACAGGTCAAGGAATTTCTTCATGGATGAAATTGGGAATAAAATTTAGAATGGAAAATAGAGTGAAAAAGTAGAATCTAATGAAACTCTTGCCAAGTTCAAGTTAATGACTAATGTTTTTTTCATTGTTATGATGGGAAAGATTCTGAATTGTCACCCCAAAATAAAGGATTTTACTGTGATTTTGAGAGCATCTTATATACATTAGGTTGTCTTAGATCAAATAAATGAAGCAAACAATTGTAAAAGAGCCTAAAATTTTGAATTTTAAACAATGGTGTCTGATGTATAGACTCCCCCTATGGTTTGCTCATAGAATAAGGTATAGAAATTTAGAATTTTAAAATATGGTATATGAAAAACTATTTAGCCTATCTATTATTCTACAACTTGTATTAACTATAGGCTAGAACATATCCATATCAATATAAAATACTAAGCTCAATTCATCTCAAACTTTGTTGTACTTGAGTATGACAGTACCTGAGCTTTTGGTGTTCCTAGACAAAACCTATAGTATAAAAGTGTAGTCTCCATTTGAAGGAACCATCTTCGACCAAGTAGATTTATGATTTTATCTTTAGAATGTAGGAACTTTCTTTATTAGAGCTTCACGACCTCAAATTGGATCTCAAATTAGATCGATAAAATTTATGATTTTATCTTTAAAATTTAGGAACATCCTCTGTTGGAGCTTCACTACCTCAAATGGGATTTGCAATTGATCTAGTAGATTTATAATTTTGTCTTTAGAATGTAAAAATTTTCTTTGTTAGATATTAAAGATCTCAGGTTGGATGTCCAATTGGACAAGCAGATTTATGATTTTATCTTTAGAACAAAGGAACTTCCTCTATCGAATATTCAAAAATTTCTACAATTAGGTTATTCTTCCTACCAAAAACACCCAGAAGTGTTTCACACTAGCTCAAGGTACTCTCCAACCTAGTTATGACACCAATAGCAATCCAATTTTTCCTAAACTATCCATACCCAAATGTTGCATCACAATCCATTCTTCTTGCACATAAAAGTACCACATATTAACCCCTTCTAAATAAAACTCAAAATCATCATAAAACCATAATTAATAAATCATTTCAGCTTTACAAAGAATCCAATTTTATTTACTATCAAAACAAAAGTTGTATAAATCATAAAAAAATCCATGAAGCAATCTATCCAAAGAGAAAATAAGCAATGTAAGGATTTGAGAAATATAGGTCCAAAGGGTTATGTTGTAACAGTAATGGAATCACCATAAGAGAACAACTGAGGAACAAATTCTTGTGACTATAATTATGTGATCCATTTAACTCTATTGGTCATGTGGCACAATTGTGCTATAACAAATATAAGATGCATTCATGTGTGACCCAAGTTTAATGTGGCTATGTTGTGATAGAAATGGAGGCACTCATATGAGCACAATTCATGTACAAATCATTGTCATCACAATTAGGTTTCAATCATCATTGGGGTGCATTCAGGTTGACTCAAGTTTAACATGTTGCAATGTAATGATAGCATGATCCAAGAGTGATTACCTCTTGCTGCAATAAAGAGCCTATAACTCTGGTTGATATGCAAAGTGGTTGTGGTATATCAATTATGTAGTGCATTCAAGCACAACCCATGTTTAATGGGTTATTCTAGAGAGTGATCAAGATTTTCTAAACCTTATGAATGTTATTTAAAAGTGTACAGCTTAAACTAAGTTTGTTACATACTTGAATGGAATCTTGGGTTACCAAAAACTATAATAATGTGATTTGCTAATAACCATTATGGAAAGTATTAAAGCAAGAACCATGCTATATAGGATACATTTCCCTGATCAGGTTTACATACCTTAATGATCAAACACAAGCTTCCCACACACTCTCAGATACAATCTAAGATCATACCACAACCCTGTCAAGACAACTAATTTTTTTACCCAAGATTTAAGGTTGTTTTTTAATGCCAACATAAGCATTGGTAAGAGCATGAATAAGGCACAAACACTAGGGCTCCATAGAAACATAAACAATAACTCTAGTGGATTAGTAAGGTTGCAATACCAAAAATATTGAGATATTATAGCCAATAATAAAATCTTGCAATCTAAAGATTGTAGCCAATAACAAGCACACTATGTAGCTTAGTGACATTTGTAAATGCAATCTATGGTAAGAAGAATGACAGCCACTTGAGGTGTGGTAGTCAAAAAGAGGCTGAGTACTTAGTGACAAGATAATAAAGCTCAAACCTTGCATAGTAAAGTGGAGAATTTAATAGTGAATTTCCTTACCCCCTTGCTAACCTTAAGGGTTTTTCAAATGCTCTTGGTAGTGTTAGACAAGGAAAATGAAATCAGGGAATGACTTACTAAATGAAGTAACAGTGGTAATCATAGGCTCAATGTTTCTTCTTATCCATTGTATAATGGAGGTATTGGATTGCATGTTTGAGTAGTGTTTTGAGACTCATCAAAGATGGGAGATTAGTGAATAATACCTTGTGGACTGTGAAGTACTAACAATAAGGTTGAAGGATCTTAAGACCCACAATACTATGAAACAATGAATCTGAGCTATAGTAAGTAGGTAGTCTATAGGGCATAGTTTGATTGTATAGTTCAGGATGCTCATGAAAGGAATATTCAAGTGATATTGAGTGAGCTATTTGAGATTGCAATTGAAGGTGTAATATCCAGTCTTAAAGGTATTTATCAAATCAGTAAATGTACAAGAAAATAAAATAATACACAACAAACAATTCACAATATTTCTTCCATTATACCTTGAGTTTGAAGAAAAAAATATTATTGTTTCTTGATGAAAGTAGTGACCTTCATGGTCAATCACTGGAAACCATGATTTTAAAACATGCTATTGTGTTTATGGAGGTATCATTTTAAGCAAGGAAGTGAGTGGTGGTTTGGAACAATGGCAGGTATGAAGGACTTCCTTTCTATGCATACTATGCAGTCTAGCTTAAGAAAACGTTCTTAGAAGAGATTGAAGGTGGATTATGGAACTCAAGGGTTACCATGATAAGGATTAAAAAAAATATTGAGATCTATTTAAAATCCACTATCATGAAGATATTAAAGATGTCACATGAAAAACCCTAGCAAATGGAGTAATGAATACAGTTACAAAGAGGACAGTGTGTTGGGGCAGATTTAGGAGATCTCCACATTATCTAATCATAGGAAAATACATCATTTATTTATTTTTTTAAATTAAAATAAACCATTCTAAACCTTATATAGGATACATTGATACTTCAAAAGCATTTGATTTATTTTTTAAAATTAAAAGAAATCATTCTTTAAACCCTATATAGGATACATTGATACTTCAAAAGAATCTGAAGAAATTTGAGATTATGCAAATATATGTCAATTAAATACCTAGATTAAAAATAGTAGCATCAATAATGTAACCATTGTTGAGTAGACCAGGAATGAAATAAGCAACAATAAATCATATGCCTCATGTCATGCACATCTCCTTACCATTCTCTGTCATTCTTTACTAAAACACTTCTCCATTTTGGTGAGCTACACCTATAAATAAGGATTTGATGAATGCTTTAGAGTATGTTTATTAAAATGAAAACTCCATTCTGGTGGTCTACACCTAAAAATAAGATTTTGACAAAAGTTTTAGAGTATATTTATTAAAGTATTAGAGTATTTTGACGGGCTATATTCTTGATTCCTTAAATGATTTATTCAAATGGATTGTTACTAAATAAATGAATAACTATTTAGTCATTTTTATTTATGCGACAAAATGTTTTTTAGCCAATGACCAAATTATTCACTTATTTACCCATTTATACCTGAGTTGCAAAAAATGAGTAGAATTTAGTTATTTTTAGTTGTTATAGCTAAAACTTTTAGTCACCTAGTCATTTATTTCTCGAATTCTACTAGTGGTTTGAAAATTAGGAACCTAGATCCTTCAACCAAGTAACTCAATTGAGCAATGGATTAGAGGGTTCCTAGGATAATTGGATGGGGGTTCATCATTAAATGAATCTTCAAAGGAGAAATGCAAACACCTATGCACAAAACCCTAGAAACTTGAGAGCATGAAATCAGATTGGCAAACTAGAATGAAACAAAAAGGTACCTAGAAGAATGATGGAGTCAAAGCAAGGTTTGCAACTCTAAAATTCTAATTTTTAAAGCCTATTGGGATTGATACACCAAGATGGGTGATTTAGTCCTACTACAAGACTCTAGGTAGAATAAAGAATCTTTTGGTGACTATTTAGGATCTATAGAAAACTGGTAGAAGGGCTATACTGGGACTCATACACGTAGATGGGTATCTTAGTCTTGTTACTAGGGTTTGATTTATATTTGGGTATGTGCAGGATCATAGAGGAAAAAGCAGGCCCTTAAGTGGCAATTTTTTTTAAAAAAATCAGAGTTAGGCAAACTTGACATAAAAATTTGAATAAGTTATCTATATTATTTCAAAAATATGTAAGAATAGAATCTGTAGCAAATTGAATGTAGTTTCTAAAATACTAGGTTTATTTAAAAAAATAAAAAAAATCTATTTATGAAAAATTTAAAAATTTCAATGCAAGAGCACTTAAATTCCCTCAAGGAAAAATAAGTAGGGTGTCCTATTCAACCACATCAGAACTACAATAAAAAGATAATATTTTTTATAATATTTTATATATAAGTAGAGGACCTTATGTCCCTGGGATGTGATGCATATTTTTTGTTATTTTTTCCAATTAGCTAGAATAATTATGATTTTTTATTACAATTTTTTAAAAAATATAAAACTCATATGTTTGGGCCACCTTTAACTCATTTCCTCAAACTTCATGAAATTCATTTATTTTTAATCCCATAGTATGCAGCTGTGAATGTGATGCATGTTTCAGATTCAAAAATGTGATACCATTTGAAAGCTATAGATGTTTTTCAATGAGCCTATCATTTAGGAATTTAGTCATAATTCAAATAGAAAATGAATAATAATTATTTATTAAATTCAAAGTAAAGCATAACTTATATTGGTGGAAAGTTGAGAACCTCCTTTAAAAACCCTTTTCATTTTATCAATTTTGGGTAAAAAAATGTTGTCAGCCAAATACCCTACGCATACCCATCATATCGCCACTTTTTGGGCCATCATGATCTTGCACATACCCATTTATGTAGCTTGTAGTGATGTTTTTTAGCTTTCATCTTGTCTAATCTTCAAGTTTGAAAGTTTGAGTTTTGTTTTGTAGGTGAGTTTCTATGATGATGAGAATTTTTTGACAACTTTGACAACTTTTGCAACTTTGTCTTCAAAGGATCTTGAAGCCTCCATTCACCTAGATCTGCAAACACACATCAAGAGAGATTTTTTTTGTTAGGGAATGGGAGTTTTCCTTGGTCAAACCCCGTTTTGGTAATTAATCCTTGAAATGGAATAGAAAATAATGAAGGAATAATGAATGAACAAATGCAATGTTGTAACTCACCAAACCCTTGAAATGAAGGTTGCAAACTTATGTGATATGGCTTCAATGGATGTGGATCTTGACTCTTGATTGAATGTTTGAAAACATTTTCTTGAATACTCAATTGAATCATCAAACCTACATCATAAATGTTAGCTCAAAAACACACATGATGCATGAAGACTTTGACATGATGCTTGCACCTTGAATATAGCTCCAAATGCTTGATGATTTTCTCTTGAATACTCTTGTATACTCTTGAATTTTCCTTTGGAATGATTCGATGACTCGAGATTTTTTTGGAGAAATTATGTGAAATAAACTTTTATTTATACTTGTTTATGCTTAATTTTCCAAAATTGCAATACTACAAGTTGACATCAGATCTAGGATAATAAAATCTTGTGAATAATTTGAATTAAAATAGGTTCAAGTTTAAGTGAGACTCATATGCTAGGTTGGGAATATGAGTTCCAATGACATAAAACCTAGGACACAAACTTTAAGAAGTGTCTTGTTCAATGTAACATTTAAAATTAGGTCCTGAAACATAGGTGGGACCCATACACCCAGAGGGGTGTATGAGTCCCAAATCCCTAGATCTAGAACACATAGCCAAAAACATTAGACTATGATTTATTTTTTTAATTTATGTTGGGATTATCCTCAAAAAAATGTATTTAATTAGGCTTATGTATGCAAAATAGGACCAATTAAGGCATAAATGAACAAAAAAAATATAGGGAGAGCACAAATAAGTGTGAAAATGTAAAGGGATACATTTTTCTACACTACAAAGACAACTGGTATGCAAAGAAGGTCATGTATGGTGTTGTAGAGTTAAGTGTAGGTGGATGGTTGTGGAGGTGGATGGAGTATGGTGGGTTGAATCCCACAATATTGCAAACAAATGTGAGATACACTTGGAGGAGGTGGTCGGGTGATTGTGGAGCTAATTCCACACTGAGAAAGAGGAGTAAAGAGAAAAATTGTTAGAGGAGGATGTTGCTTGTTCTAGCTAAGTGTTAGAAGAGGAGAAAGAAAAAAATATTAGAGGTACCAATTTCTATATTGGATAACTTTCCAAGTTTCTAACAACATAAAAGAGTAGTTCTACTACTCAACTCCATTTTGTGAGTATATGCTCACAAACTTCCTACCCAACGTGTCGCATGTAGGAGAATTTGAGGGTATTAGTGATATTGCATCAAAAAAAATGAATTAAATTTTAATGTGGTATGTGTTGTGCATTTTGCACACACACCCCATCTAGATGGGGACCCCCTCTTTTGGTTTTCTTGCTTTTGCATTAGCATTTCCCTTGCTCATTTGGTTTTGGCTTTTGCCCTCACTTCTTAGCCATTGGCTCCTATTGTAAAATCTAAAAAGAGTAGTTTCCTCTCATTTGAAAAGGGAGAGATGAATTGTTGTATAAGGCATTTTGAAGTAATAAAAGTGAAGGAATTTAAGTGTTGGTGAATTCCTTGTGTTGTTTAAATGTATGCATGGTTCTATCTTTCAATTTTAATTTCAGAATTATTAATTTATGTTCAATTTTAATGGCAATAAAGTGTTAAGATATCTAATGCACTTCCTACTCATACTTTGTTATTTTTTTTATGGTAAATTACTTTGCAAAGTTAGTCTAAGCTTAATTCTTAAATGCACTCAAGTTCATCTATGTATGTTTATGCTTTATGTGTGAATGTCATAGTATGAAAATCTAAAGATTACCTTGGAAGATTGTACTTGTTTTGTGATACTATAAAACATTCTTGGTTAAATAGAGCTAAGTTTAGGGTGTTTGTCTATCTAAAACACTTGCCCAAACTATAATACAAAAGGAGTGAATTGATGAGTTGGTTGAGTAAGTAAATAAGTTTTCTACTAAGGTTAAACATATTTAAGGAATTAGAGCAATTAGTTGCATGCCTCATAAAAGAATTTTCAAGGTAGTTATATTCATGTGTTGTGATCAAGGCCAAATTTTAGGACAAAATTTTGAATGGAAAAAAGCAAAGAGGTAGAATAGAATGTGGAACATCAGGCCCAAAAATGAAGGGGTACCCACTCCACTTGATCCACCAAGCAATCCTAAAATATCCTCTAGTGGAGTGTGTCTAGTTGGGGCTACATTATCTAGGTGGTGCAAAATTTATAGCACCAACAAAAATTCTTAACCTAATTGTTCAGAGTTTCAAACTATTCCAGCCATATTTCAAATGGAAGTAAAAAATATTGCAGGTAGTGATAGTTCAACTAGACAAGAGATTGTACCCTCAGACCTATAAGATTCAATGATGCTGGTGAATCAAGCACCATTTACTCAAGAAGATAATCAACCTAAACAAGATTTTGTAGAAAATGACACCAAAGAAAAAGATGTATGTAATGAGGATACACTCTCTTAGATATTTGAGATGGGTGCAAATGGTCCTATGGACAAAGAAGATCAAAGGGAAGAAGTTCAAATCTTTTCATAGCCTGCGACACCATACAACTTGTGAAATAGACAAGCTAGTGGCCCATTCACTACTTCCATACTGCCAAACAACTTCAACATACATTTGAATCCTAATGCAAGTAACAAACCCTCCTTTCTTTTAGGGTACCAACCAATTATCTCACTAATGGTGATTAATCTAAAGCTAAAGTTGATCAAATGGGAGAGTACATGGTAGAACAATTAAAAAAGGTAAAGGTTGGTATATCTTCCTTTGAGTTATTGAGGGTACCTACAATTAGGAATGCATTTTTCAGATCACTAAATGGGACCGTGCATCAAAAATATTCACACGATATGACTGCAAAGAAATTTACATTCAATACAATTGAAAATTAACAAGTGATGAGAGAAATCATGGGAAAAGGTCAAGGCAAGGATCAAGCCAAAGACCAAGGAAAACAACTAGCCAAAGATCAAGGTAATGAATAGGACAAAAAAAAAGGCAAGGAGAAGGAGAAAGACAAGACTCAAGTAGATCCCAAGCAGATACTCTAGTGAATCTATTTCAAGGAAAATGTGAGGCACCTCCCCTTTTATTGACTATTCATTTATTTGGTAAGAACTTGCACATATATTTGTCAGATTCAGGAGCTTCTGTGAATATCATGCCATTCTTAGTATGGAAGGCATTAGGCCTTACTCCCACTCCCTCAAAATGAAAATTCATGCAATTAGATAAGATAGAAGTGAGTGTGGTTGTGGAATTGAATAGGATTCCCATGCAAGTAGCATCAAACCTGAGGGTTCAACA
>VDFB02391213.1:0-33753 GCA_007258455.2 Sequoia sempervirens
AAACTATGTTTTGGAGCAGCAAAGAGCATGGGTGAAATGGCTTCACATAGGCGAGTATTGTTACAACTTTTCTTTTCACATGTGAATAAGGATGTCACCTTTCATGGCTCTTTACGGTTATGATGCTCCTAGCTTTGCTGATTTGGTGTTTGGTGATAGAAAAGCCCCTCAAGCCAAGGATTTGTTACAGCAAAGTCAAGATATCTTGAAATCATTGAAGAACAATCTTCAGATTGCACAGAATCAACAGAAGATGTATGCTGATCAGCGGCATGTTGAGCGCTCTTTTGAGGTTGGAGATATGGTTTATCTTCGACTACAGCCTTATAGACAGTCTACTCTCAAGAAGAGTGGAGTTGAGAAGCTCAAACCTCGCTTCTATGGGCCGTTCAAGGTTATCAGAAAAGTAGGAGCAGTAGCATATGAGTTGGAGCTACCTTTGAGTAGTAAAGTGCACAATGTCTTCCACGTGTCTCGCCTCAAGAAGGCACTTGGATACAATGTTATTTCTTCATCACAGTTGCCACCTTTGGATGAAGAAGGATAGTTAGTTTTGATTCCAGAAGAGATTCTTGATTCCAGAGAGCATTCTTTGAGAAAAAGAACAATCAGAGAGTATTTGGTGAAGTGGAAGAACTTGCCTATGGAGGATGCGACTTGGGAGAATGATGAGATTCTTCAGCATCCAGGTTTGTGATTGCTTAAGGACAAGCAATCTTGGGGAGGGCAGACTGTAATGTCCCCTTCTCGAGCATGATCTTTCCTGCTGACCATTGGCCTATTCTGGAGACCCGTAGGCTACTCGGGGGTGAAATTAGGGTTTCATGTTTGGAGGTTGCTATTGCTTGTGAATTGGTGTTTGAACTGTGGTTTCCTTCTGGGTTTTCCGTGAGCTTCGCGGTGATGTGATTTTCTTGGCATTCCGAGCACCTTCATGAATTTAATATTTTTAGTAAATTCTATTTCTGGCAGTGGTCCTGTTGACTTCGGCAGGGTTGGCTCTCATCTTCAGTCAGTCCAGTTGGTTTGATCAATCTTGACCTTGGGAAGCATTTTTTGGTGAGATATATCTAGTTGATTTAAAAATGTTATATTTTAAAGTTATATTTTAATATTGTGACCCCTTAGCCTAGTGAAACAACTTTAAGTTCTTAAAAGGGGGACTTTGAGGGGTGGCACCTCATGGAGACATTTCATTATGTTCTAAGGTTCAAAAATCAATTCTTGAAAATGGACACCCATCTTGTGGAGGAGATTATTTCTAAATTAAATTCAAATTTATCTTGAGGAAAAAGGATGCCATCCTTGGAGGGAAAAGGAGTTATTTCAAATTTGAAAAGTTAGGGTTTCTAGAAGCTTCTGGAGAGTCTTCACAAAGTTATAAAAGGAGGTCTTGTGTCTTCATTTGGATTATCTGATATCTTGAGTAATGTTATGCTACCGAAATGGTGTTGGACTGCTTCGAGGAATGAATGCCTCCTAGTTTGGCTCAACTTCGTGCTTGAGAGATAGCACCTAGTGGAGAGGTTCACTTGCTTTTGAGTAATTTTGTAGTGAGTTTGCTTATAGCTGCTATTTCTTCATTGTAATCCTTATATTTGCAAAATAATCAAAAAATCTGGAGTTGCTGGTTTGTGTTGCAGATTGGGTTTTTATCTCATAAGTCTTAGTATGATTTTATTCTGGTTCTGGGTAGTTTACCCATGTAATTGCTAGACTAGGGCGCCCCTCTCTGTGAAGTTTGGGATTTTATTATGAAGTCTTCAATTTTATAAGTCAAAATAACCCCTCCTTGTAGCCGTACCTTTCTGGTCTTCATTGGGATTCGTACCAAAAATAAATATCAATGTTTAAGGTTAGATTTATGTTATCATCTTGGGCGCTTGCATTATAAGAGTACTTTGCATCAGATTTCATGCAATTTGAGTGAGTAATGAGTGATTCGTGAGCTTTTCATTGGGTTTATGTATTGCCGGTTTGGTAATTTCAGTCTTTGTTCAGTCATGATAGCTTGCATAAAGTCCACCATTTGAGTTAGGTTCAGAATGGAAGTCATAGAGAGCATTAAGGACAACATTATACATTGTAGCAGCATTGTGAACTTCTTATCTTGTGATTTAGCAGACTAAACTCTCATATTGTAAGCTGAACAATAGTACTGTTAGCATCTTTCTTATTCTTGCTAATTTCATAATTTGTAATGCCCACTGAATAAGTGAAAGAGGCTGGCTTGCCACCTGTTTACTTTGAGTTGCATTGTAGTTTTCAATATCTCCACCATATGGTCGCCTCATCTCCATTATGGATTGAGTAACACATACTTGGTGTTGAGTTACTTTCTGCATTGTAATTAATAGGGATCCTCTGACCATATGCACACCATCATCTAGCGCATCCTTGGTTAGGGTTACTTCAGTTTGTGCATTGCATCGAGATCCTCTGACCACATGATAACACCTTGCCCATCTCGGGATCCTGGTGTACATCCTTGGTTAGAGTTGAATTCTAAATTGTTTAGTTATTTGCTAACCCTAACGGGTGCATGTTGTTTGTAATCACATTCAAAATAAAATAAAAAATTGGCTCAGAATATTTCAGGTTGAAACAATGCAAAAACAAAAAAATGATGAAATTATATCTTATGAGAATGCAAATGAGAATGAAATCCCTAATATTGATGAAAATGAGAATGAAATCCCTCATATTGATGAAAATGGGAATGAAATCCCTTTTACATTTGAAAATGAAAATGAAACCCTTTGTGTGAATGAAAATGAAACCCTTTGTGTGAATGAAAATGAAACTCCTTCTATGGATGAAGGTGAAAATGTTTTTTTTTACAATTGAAACAGATGTGCCAGATAACCTTCGTGGTAAAGTTTCTTCGGGACAAATTAGAAATTATGGAAATAAAATATATAAAATATTTTTTTATAGAAAGAAATTAGGATTCCAATGTCAACTCTTGGTGCAATTGATGAGAATGTTGAAAATGAGAAAAGTGATGAAAAAATTAGGTGTTTTTGTAAAATCAAAAAAGAAAGATGATTCAGTAGAACAAGTCATATCTAGTGTTGCTAATGCTATTGATGTTATTGGTAAGAAAAGTCTATCGAAAGATAAGTGTAGACATGCAAATTTTACATTATGCATTCGATCAGGACCATTCATCAATTAATCAAGTGCATTTTCATCCATTCATTTATCAAATAAACCTTATCATTCAACCTTCATCCTGCATTATCCATTTAATTAAATAAATCAAAAAGCCATTTAAATCAAATCCTAAATCACTTTCCATCCTTTTCTGGATTTAAATAAATCAGAATATCAAAGTCTTGAAAGTCAAATCAATTAATCAGCATTAAATCAGCATAATCATCATTAAATTAATCTAATCCTAATCTAAGGCTAATCCCATCCCACTTGCACAATAAATCAATTTTATTGATTTATTAAAACATCATTTTCTCTCAACAATGACAAGTCAAACAGGGCATTTATTGCTGTTTTTCCTTGTCCCCCTCTCAGCAATTTGAATTCAAAATTTCCCCCTCTTGGGCACTCTTCCCAAATCTTGCACACACATCACCTAATCACATGATGACAAGTGTTCTCAATTCATTGGCTTGATTTTTGATCCCACATTGGTCCCTCTTCAACATTCAACATTTTGAAAATCTTTAAATAGGTGCATCATCCTCAAGCAAAGGGCTTCACAATCTTCACAATTTCATGCAAGGTTACTCTCTTCACTTGAGATTTAATCTTGTTCATCATCACTCCACCATCTTCATAGCATTTTCAATTTGAGCTTTTATCAAGGATTGGGAAAGGGTCACTAGCACAAGTGACACCAATCCAACTATGGAATAGGTAGTTTGTTGAATGTTTTCATTATGCATTTGGTTTTCTTTTATCTTTTGTGGCATTTTGGAACATTTGCAATGTATTTCATAGGGGTATTCTTGAAGGATTTGTTGATACTAACCCTTGTTTGAGTATAGTGTTTGCAGATTTTTAAAGGTACTCACATATGGCGCTAGAGGGAGGGCTTTTCTTTGTTTAATCCAATCTTTGCAAGGCTTCATTTGTAGAGCTTTATTTATACTAATGTTGTTATGTTTCTTCCAATCTGCTAGAGTCTTGAATATATGATTGAATATAATGTGTTTGCATTCATAAGATTGTTTTACAGCTCATTCCCATAGGTCAAAAGATAACTGCACCACATGTCTGTTTACTGATGCTTTACGTCTCTGTTTTCATAGCAGGCATTGTCCTTTATTTAATTTGCTGTCAATATAATCTTTATCGTTTGTAGATTATTCTGAAAACAACTGCCCGTATCTTGAATACTGATGATATCCCTCTGATTCCATATGCTTTGATTATTATTATTTCATCAAAAGTCTCTGGCGCCTTTTTCTATTCACTGCCAAACACTCTGCACTAATCTATAGAGGCTGCGTGTGAGTTGAGGACAGTAACTAGACTCTTGCCTGCAGGATTTGTTATTTCTTGTCTTTTTGTTAAGACGTTTTATATCAATGTTTACTGCTTATATTTTTTATTTGTCGAGTGTTCTCTGAGAAAAGTATCATCCTTCATATTTGGGTATTGAGTTATTGATTGCAAAACTAGTTATTGCTGCCTCTTAACCAAGTGCAAACACAGTCTATGAGAAACACAATGCAAGATAAGATTTCAACAGAAATTTTGGGAGCGGTTTGTTGAACAGTTCATGCTTATGCCTTGTCTATGCTTCATGTGCAAGATTGATTTGAAATTCACTGACATTCAGCCTTACGCCTGCCACTGGCATTTGCCTGGAATCTGTCTTTACATTCTCTAGCTTGTTTACGAGAACAGTCGCAACTAGAACAATTTCAAATCCACATTTTGATGTTTAGGATGGTCACAACTACAATAGTTGCAAATCTATGTTTCGATTGGAATTGAGACAAATGAATGCGAGTTATGGATGCCATGTCTTAGTCAGGGGAGCCTGTTGAAGCGCAGTAATTTCAACCTTTCCACCGCACTCTTTTACGTATCTCCCATTGGCGCGCATTCATGACAGTCTTCAAAGTTCTTTCTCTGCTATATACCACCAAGTGCGCTATGAATTTTCATTTTTTGTGTCTTTTTCATTCGCTGGTCAAGTTCAATTAGTGGGAAGTTCTTTTATTTCCTCTCAAACGCCTGCTAATCACATCTGCTTAAAGATTTCTGGAGCTTTTTGTTTTTGGTCTATCCTGTATGCAGTTGCACCACGTCTGTCACAAAAATAATAAAAGTGCCATAGGAGATTGTCTTTTTGACAGATCACGAACTTGGCATAAATTCAAAATCACACCAATCTTGGCTTTGGGCGCGCTTCTTGAAACCTTTGTAAAGACAGGAGTCATCTTGCGTGAGGAGCAAGCTGCGATGAAGGAAAAGTTAATATGATTTGACTAAATATTGTGGGAGTATCCAAGGTCGCCATGAAAGTTTAGGCCATGCCTTAAATGCGTTGAACTGACAGCATGGGTGATTGACCAGTGATTGATGGCAGTTGAAAGAAGAGATCGCTGCATTTCCTATCTTTCTATAGAATCCTCTCATAATAGTTGGTTGCAGTAGTGAATTAAATGTGATCTGGTGTATGATGAATTTTTAAGATTGATTAAATTCACTAAAAGGAGGCACGTATTATATTTGATTAGTATCTAATTGCATTTCTTTGGATGGACTGGCAATCAAGCTGAAAGATAACATTATTGTCAAACAGGCTACCATCATATCTAAACAATAGGACGACTGCCTTTATTATTTACTACATGCAGATAGTTGAGTAAGTCGAGGGGATGCTGGGAAATATCATTCAAAGTCAAACTAAATCTCTGACAATGACGGATTTTGCAGGGGGAAGTGTTAAATTGCTTTAAATAAAGGCCTACACTTGTTTCCTTAGTGTTGTTTATTTTTTTTCCATGGTTGACATTTTGTATTTTCAATATTTGTTAGGGGCATAGCTTTTGTATATTAAAGAGGGACATTTTGAAATCAATTGGTTTTTTTTTGGAAATGTTGAGATCTTCTTTTCTTTTTTTAATATATAGCTTTTGTATCTTAAAGTTTGGAAAGTTCGAAATTTTTTTCCTTTTACCATATATGTCTAAACTTTTTGTGATGGAATAGGTGAAAAGCACAAGGTACAAAAGCAAACGAAGGTACAAGCGAAGGTACAAACGAACAAAGGCGAAAAGATGCAAAGCAAAAGAGGAGGAGGATTCTTGTTTGAAAACACAATGTGTTTTTTAACACTTTGATTTTTTGATCAATACTACTTCACGAAAGGAGGGAAATGTTTTTTTTGAAAACACAATGTGTTCTTTAACACTTTAAGTGTTTAATCAACACTACACGAAATTGTTTTCCTTTTCGTTTTTAGAACATTAGTTTTCAATTGGGGCTAAAACGAACCTTAGAACACACTTACTAGATTTCGTTTTGGTTTAAAATTGAACAAGGCAAACTTCACATTTGATTTTGGTGCTTAAAATGAAGTCATCATTGCTTTGAGGCTAAAACGAACAAGTGCTTGATTGTGTTATTTTGTCTTTTGAGTGCGTATCCTCTCCCCTTGCGCTTCGTGCGATCTAGGGTGCAAGAGAAACACTCAAAAACACATTTTATTGCTTTGAAACACTTCATTTTGGGGCTTAAAAATTGAACAATCTTGTGCGAGTGTGAGTAGGGGCATTTTCGCGTACATTCTCGTTCTTTGTGCCATCAAAGATCGATCGAGTTACGGATTGTGTCTTTGCTCGCTTTTGTTTATCTTAGAGGGCCTGCCTTGGGGAAAAAGTACTCACCCAAGCGACGACTCAACCGGTAACACTCTAAAGCCAAGAGTATTTCCAGCCGGGATATAAATGAGGATTTTGGTTAAACGCCATAATCACGCGGTTGGCTCCGACAAGATGGATCCGAAAGGGGACTCTTGCCACGTTGGGTCAACTCCTACGAACGGAAAGTCCTTACTAGAACCTATGTGTTAGAATTTGCCAAAATCCTTAATCTGTTTGTTGGTGCAAGAACGGGCGTTCTGGGCCTCCACAATTTTACGGCTTTTAGTAGAGATGGAAAGCATGCCATGGGAGTTTCATGGGTGTTGATGCAGGCTGCCCATGATAAGTGAGTGCGTGGAGGGCTGGGGTCAAGCATCTAACCATCCGCTAAAGTAGGCGTAGCTGGACTTGTCCAAGTGGGGACTCAACAAACATTGTCTATCACATCCATAGGGCTTGTAATTATTCTTTGTTTGAAAACACAGTGGGTATTCGAAAACATTTTGCAAACAAACACTTAAACATGATCATGCAAATTTCAAACCCCTTTTGATAGAGCAAATACCTTTTGACAAATTTAAGTGTTGTTGCCTTCCCTTGGGATTATGTCCTTAGAGGTTTCTCATCACTTGAATTTATATCGTCATTTGCTCTAACTAGGGTTAACCTAGGAAATCCCTTTGCCTCAATTTCTTGGAATTCCCACACAACACTTTGTGGGAAGAAAAGGAATTTTGACATAGGACATCTTTAGTTTGAAACATAATCAAGAAAGTGTATTTGGTAAAAAGAAGTCATTAAAAGCAAAGATAAACAATTGAGCCCCACACATGTCTTTTCAATGATTTCTCACAAGATCAAGATACAAAAACCCAAGAAAAGGAAACTTAGCCCAAAACAACATCAACAAAGACTCAAAAGGTTATATGATTTTAGAGAAAAGTTGTTGGCTAATTTCTATAGACATGCTTCAAGAGACAACCCCACTTTATATTCATTTTACTACACACAAAATCCAAGATTGTTTCAAGGGATTGGATACCTTGCTTAGGGCATAACACGTTCTTCAATACCTTGGTCTTGTTAAGCAAAAGTCTAAACTAGGGTCATTCTAAGATCAAAACAAACATTCATCCATCAAAAACATCATCAACCATAAACATCTCACCAACATTTTGAGAAAATCTTGACACAACTATGCTAGGCTCCTTTGGTAGACATCAAAACCTTTCAAACATGAGACTTTGAATTCTTCAAACATCAAACATCAAACTTGTTCAACTCAATTGTGTGTGAATGAATCCTTTTGCACATGCTTAGTTGAATTATCACTTTGTTCAAATTAATGGTGGATAGATGCATCCTTCTCCCATCACTAATTTGGATTATCTTTTGGTTAGCTTGTGAGTAGACACATCCTATTCTCACTTCTAGATCAAATTATCCTTTATGAGCATTAGTTATCTTTTTTAGATCATCATTCAAACATCTTGGGGATATCTCTTGCTCAAACATCAACATTCAAAAGATAGAATTCAAAGTCTAAACATCAAACAAACATCAATCAAAGCAAACCCAAAGTACCTAGCATCACATCAAGATTTTCAATACAAATTCAAAACTTCCATTCTCACCCATATATCATACACCTTTCATCTTCACATCTTTGATCTTTTACACATCCTAGTTTGCTCTTTTATGGTTCAAACAAGATCACAACACAAGAGGAACATGGAGTTAAATCAAGAAACATCAACCACAAGTGATCTAAGCCAAAACATTCCAGAAATCCAAAACACACCACTTCCAGACCTCACTATCACTACACACGATCCACAAAAAGAGGTCTTGGTGGAAGACATCACACCAACAGAACTAAGTGAGGAAGAAGTTCTTGAGATGCTCAAACAACCAAAACTACAAAAGTTTCTTCGCGCAATGGCTAAAATAAATCCATCAATTCTCAACACTATTGAGGATGAGCTTCTTGTACCAAATGACCAAAACACCCTTCCACAATCAACCACTTCCATTACCACCATAGAACCTACTATCAATGAGGATGATACCCTCTTCAACACGCATCAAAATCCACTTTACAACCCACTTGGATTTATCGATACATCTGAGGTTCCTTACCATACCACCTCATCATTTTCCCTTGACACGCAAGTGTCTAGACCTTTGGTACAAGCAAGCTCATCCGAAATAGAGAGACCCTACGGATTTGTCTCTTCATTTGCACAAGAAAATTTTCCACCTTTCAAATCATTCACACCTCCCACCACGTCAACACCATATTTTGGTTTAGGGATCCCCCCTTTACCTAAATTTCCACCTTTCCCTAACATAAATCGCCCCATCCAAATCAATTCATCCAACCAAGGGGGTACATCGCATCTTTCAAACACACCATCCACATCAAACCAACACATGATAGCTAATCAAAATATGGTCTCTCAAATACCCACTATTTCGCTCATCTCTACCATTCCTACCACTTCACCTAGTCCCACCATTCCTATCACTTCACCCATCCCAAATGCACCTATCACCACATTCACTCCAACCACTACATGCACTATACCTCAAACTTCCACTACCCCCATCACACCCCTTACATCGCAACCTCCCACCATCGCTCTAAACACATCTCAAACTTCCAACACAATTCCGATCCCACCACCACCACCACTGCGACCAAGCCAAGTAAGCCATTACAATGCTTCATTCAAAGCATACCAACAATTGCTCCAACAATATCAAACAATTCGGCAAGCGCCTATAGCCACGCACGCTTCTCAAGCTTCACAGCAAAATCAAGCTCAAACATCGCTGCAACAACAACAAGCACAACAAGCAGCACAAGCCCAAGCTTTGTTGCAACAACAACAACGAGCCGCACAAGCCGCACAAGCCGCTCAAGCTGCACAAGCCGCACAAGCTGCACAAGCTGCTCAAGCTGCTCAAGCTGCACAAGCTGCACAAGCCGCACAAGCTGCTCAAGCTGCACAAGCTGCAAAAGATGCCCAAGATGCCCAAGCACGAGTGCAAGCACAAGCGCAGTACTTTGCACAACAACAAGCAGCCCAACAACTCGCATATCAGAAAGCGTTAGAGCAATACCAAGAGCAACAAGAAGCAGCCCAACAAGCCCTAGCTGACCAACAACAAGCATTGTTGGACCAACAACATCAAGCACAACAACAAGCTCTATTAGCGCAACAACAACAAGATCAACAACAAGCGTTGTTGAAAGCATACATGGCACAACAAGCAAACATTCCACCCATTCAAACACCCACTCCACCCCCCCAGAACACCTTCATTCCACCTCCTGATCCACAATTGGATGTCACCGCACAAATAAAATTTCTGTCACAACAAGTGCTTGACCTTCAATCAGGAAAGACACCAAAACCACAAAAAAACCTATGCCCTTATCCATTTGATAGGAGCGTAGAAATGAAACCATTCCCAAAAGGGTTTGAGATCCCTAAATTTGACAAATATCGCGGAACGGGTAACCCTGAAGATCACATCAGGGAATTTCAAGTACATTGCATGGAGGTGGCTCACGACGAAACGTACTTGATGAGATTATTCCCAAGAAGCTTGGCTGGAAACGCTATTGATTGGTTTTCTCGACTTTCTGGAATCAAAAAATTCCAGGAAATCGTGGATGCCTTCATACATAATTATTCCTTCAACACTCCCATGGAGGTTAGCTTACAGGAATTATCATCTCTCAAACAAGGGAAAAATGAATCATTCGGTGCTTTCTTACAACGATGGCGATCCAAAGCTAATCAAAGCAAGTGGTCCATGCCTGAAGAACAACAAGTGGGAACTATCATTGCGAATCTTGATGGGCCCTTGGCCTTCCACCTCAAAATGCAAAACATCACCACTTACGACCAATTGATACCTAGGGCGCTCAATATCGAACAAGCCCTTGCCACGCAGGGAGAAACTTCATCATATCAAGAAGGCCGCTCATCATCCAATTATCATGACAAACCACGAACATGGGCAAAGAATCGTAATGTAACCAATGATGGTGTTGTTGACGCCAAAGTTGTCATTAGTGCCCCACGGAAGAACAATCCACCATCCCAACAACAACAACACCAAAATACCAATCAAAGCAATCGACAAGTCAATACTGTGGTCCAACCATCCCATAACCAAAACACAAACAACATTGATAATCAGGGAAGACCACAGCGAAACAAGTTCTTCCCCAAACGAAAATACACACTCCTTGGGGAACCTGCTGAAGCAATCATGAAAAGATTGGTAGATGAAAAATTGATAACGGTCCCTACACATAATAATTATCAAGAACCATCGGTCAAGCCACCATGGTATAATGAGAATTATCTTTGTGACTTCCACAAACTCAAGGGACACACGACAAACAACTGCATGAGGCTCAAAAATCTAATTCAAGACCTCATAGATGACAAAATCATAGATGTGGAAGCACCATCAGGAAACAAAGATCTCAAGATTTACACGAATCCGATGCCGAATCATGGTAACAAAGGAAACAAAGATCAAGACAAAGGAAAAGGGGCTTATAAAAATGTCAACCACACATACGAGGGTGTTGTCGCTTGTTTAGATGAGTTTTGTGGAGTCATCACCATCAAAGGGGCCCAAGCCGATTGTGGAGTCACCACAAGAGGTGGAAAGGTTACCATTGCAGCACCATCCCAACCAAGCAGAAATTCCACATCCAATCCAAGGTCTAACCCTAGTGGCTATAATGTCTTGGATCAATTGAAAAGAACCCCTGCACATATCTCCATCATGGAGTTACTCAAAATCTCATCTGCACACAAAAAGATTCTAGAAGAAGCTTTGGCGTCATCTACTGTCCCCGCAGATCTAGATACAGAACAATTCCAAGCTATGGTCGCAAGTATCACCACACCTAACATTCTTACATTTTCTGAACAAGACTTCCCCACACAACCATCTCACAACCGTGCACTTCATCTGGAGGTGTACGTAAATAAAAAGAAAGTCAAGAGAGTCTTGGTGGATGGAGGTGCAGGCTTAAATATTTGCTCCTTAAAGCTTCTAAAGAATTTGAACATTTCAGAGGATTCAATTGACAAAGGAAAAGGCATCACAATAAGAGCATACGATGACCAGGAAAGGGTATCCCAAGGCACCATTCAGCTTCCTGTCCAGGTTGGACCCGCCATCATGCAAACCAACTGTCAGGTCTTGGACCTCGATTTACCATACAACATTCTCCTAGGGCGACCATGGATACATGCAATGCAAGCTGTAGCTTCAACCTTTCATCAATGTGTGAAATTCACACATGAAGGTCAAGAGGTTACTATCCATGGAGATCCTGAGCCATTTGCCTACTGCAAAAATCTAGAGGCAAAATACTACAAGATCCCGCAAGTACCCAAGAACGATGAAGGCCCATCAACACCTTACGTGGATCCCGCCACTCTCACTTCTGTGACAGAGACACCCTCCACCCCCGCCATCCCCGCCTTTTCTGATATCAAAGTTATAATACAAGATGATGGTTGTGGAAACTATTCAATGCCTAAGAATGCTTTTGTAGTAGGAGAGCTACCACAATCTCCTAGATCAAGAGGACGACCACAATCACAAGAAGCTTCAACATCTCAAGGATCCTATGAACGAAACCCTACCTTCACAAGTGCAGGAGATCTTGGTCAGGAAACATTAGAGGGGGACCTATCTCATCTCCTTTATCGAGATGATATACCGGCAGTTGAATTGCCTATGGATGAACGAAACAAAGGTATGAAGCTGATGCTCTTGATGGGCTATAACCGGAACCAAGGGTTAGGCCAAGATAATAACGGGCGTGTAATACCCATTATACCTGAGAAGCAAATAAAAAATCTTGGCATTGGTCATCCTACTCCTAAGGTAACTGTACTTGGTCGAGGTGCCCAGGATAGACGGAACCGAACGCCTCCTCAGGAATCTGTAGCTACTCCAAAATCCTCCATGACTTTAGGAATGCCCACTGATTTAACTGAGTCACCAGAAATAGGATTACCTTTGTTGTTTGAGGATACTAATGTCCTTATGATTAGCACCTTGTCTTATGAGTCTGAAAACCAAAGCAATGAAATCCGATTAGTCTATCCCCAACTGATTGATTACGACCAACGAGGACCACCAATTCTTGACATGTTTGAAAACGATAAGGCGCTCTCGGAATTCATGGGACTTAGGGATGACATTCCATGTGGGGATCATAAGGCAGGTTTTATCATAGAGCTGGATACACATGCATACTATGGAGAAACGATTGAATCCCTCAGTCGCAAAAATAAAAAATTGAGAATAATCTCCAAGTCCTTGAGTGAAAACCACCTTGTGGCACTCTCCGACTCTAAAAAAGTAAAAAGAAAGGACGCATCCAATGGTGAAAACCTCTCTGAGGCGCCTGAGGATGGGGGATTCAATCTTCCTCTTACAGCTATACACCAAGAAAAGTCAGCTATGCTAGCAGAAAAGTGCAACCCCATCAATCTGGGAACACAAGAAACTCCTCATATTACATTCTACGCTGAGTCATTATTATGCAAAGAACAAGAGGAGTTGGCTACCTTCTTAAAGGAAAGGAAGATAAATTTTGCGTGGACCTATGCTGATATGCCAGGATTGGATCCAGAGGTAGTGGTTCATCACTTGGCAGTCTATCCTAAAGCTAAACCTGTGAGACAGAAGCTTCGCAAAATGCATCCTCAAATTGCTTTGTTAGTCAAAATGGAGCTCAAAAAGCTATTAGATGTGGGATTCATTCGACCAATTGATTATCCAGAATGGGTATCAAACTTGGTACCCGTATCAAAGCCTGACGGAGCCATAAGAATCTGTACGGATTTCAGAGATTTGAACAAAGCATGTCCCAAGGATGATTTCCCGCTCCCCAACATCGACATGATTGTAGACATGACAGCAGGGCATGAGATGCTATCACTTATGGACGGATTTTCAGGATACAACCAGATTATGATAGCAAAAGAAGATCAACACAAGACGGCTTTCACTTGCCCATGGGGAACATACTGCTGGAACGTAATGCCATTCGGCTTAAAGAACGCCGGGGCCACATACCAAAGGGCCATGACACTAATATTCCATGACATGATCCACAAAACAGTTGAGGACTATGTTGATGACATCCTGGGAAAATCCAAAAAGAAGGAGGATCATATATCGGTCTTGAGTGCTATCTTTGACAGACTAGAAGAATACAAGGTTCGTTTGAATCCCAAGAAGTGTGTCTTTGGCGTACAATCAGGAAAGTTGTTGGGTTACATAGTGTCAATGAGAGGCATTGAGATTGATCCGGCAAAGGTGAAAGCAATACTTGAAATGGAAGCTCCTAGGACATTGAAACAACTGAGAGGTCTCCAAGGCAGGCTTCAGTCAATTCGCAGGTTCATAGCACAATTAGCAGACAAACAAATCCCTTACTCTCACCTACTCCACAAGGGGGTAACGTACAAATGGGATGACAAATGTGAACAAGCCTTCAACAAAATCAAGGAATATCTGTTAACACCTCCAGTACTAAGGCCTCCAATTCAGAACAAACCATTGATCCTTTATATCTCAGCAACTGCAGCAGCCCTTGGTGCTCTCCTAGCACAACATGATGAAAATGGAATAGAAAGAGCCATCTACTACATCAGTCGTACAATGGTGGGCCATGAGTTAAACTATACATTCATTGAAAAAGCTTGCCTAGCAGTGGTGTTTGCATCCCAAAAATTCAGACACTACATGTTGGCACACAAGATCAAACTCATAGCTAAAATTGATCCCTTAAAGTATCTTCTTTCAAAGGCAATGCTTACAGGAAGAATGGCTAAGTGGGTAATGATATTATCAGAATATGACATTGAGTATGTGGAGCGCAAGGCAATCAAGGGACAGGTCATTGCAGACCAACTGGCAGATGCACCTATCTATGCGGAGAGCCCACTTGTTTCAGAATTTCCAGATGAATCCATTTTCAACATTGACATAGCTACTCATTGGAAACTATACTTTGATGGCTCCTACACACAACATGGGTCAGGAGCTGGTATCTTCTTCATCACTCCACAAGGGGATTGTATACCAAGATCATACAAACTAGCATTCCCTTGTACCAACAACATTGCAGAATACGAGGCTTTAACTATAGGTCTCAGGATAGCAGTACAGTGGAACATTATGGCATTGAAGGTATATGGAGATTCACAGCTTATCATAAATCAAGTGAACAATGAGTACCAAACAAAGGATGATAAGCTAACTCCATACAAAAGGCTGGTGGAAAATCTCAAGGAATATTTTGTTGACATCACATTTGAGCAAGTACCAAGAACCAACAACAGAGCAGCAGACGCAATGGCAACTATTGGATCACTCTTAGAGATCCCTCAAAATGTTCTGAAATACGACTTCTTGGTAGAGCAGCTTCTCGTACCAGCATTCAAGGTACCAGAGTCAGAATTTGTGTGCGAAATCGTTGGTCCAAATGATCAGTGGTACCAAGACATTTACACATACCTTAGGATAGGTATCATTCCCGCCGATTTGCGTTCAAGCCTTAGACGAACCTTTATCAAGAAAGCATCTCGTTTTGTCATTTTAGGAGAAACCCTTTATCGTAGAAGCATAGAAGGAACCTTACTAAGATGTCTTAACCCTGAGGAGGCTTCGACTGCCCTAACTGAGGTGCACAACGGCATCTGTGGTTCTCATTCGAGTGGCATGACCTTGTCTAAGAAATTGCTGAGGAGTGGATATTACTGGCCTACCATGGACAGAGAGGCACATGAATACGTCAAGAAGTGTCTACAGTGTCAGCAACACGGGGACCTCATCCATGCTCCAGCTCAAGAGCTTCATCCAATCATCACACCATGGCCCTTTTCACAGTGGGGACTCGATCTCATTGGGAAAATCACACCCACCTCATCCAACGGCCACAAATTCATTATAAGCAATGAGTACTTCACCAAGTGGGTTGAAGCCATACCTATGACCTACATAACAGAAAGCAGATCTCAAAGTTCATCCTGAACTATCTCATATGCCGCTATGGTGTTCCACAGGCTATTATCTCGGATAATGGGACACCATTCAAAAATCAGGAAGTCCGTGACCTATGTGATAAATTCAAAATCCAACATCGCTTTTCCACCCCATACTATCCCCAAGGCAATGGCCAAGCAGAAGCTACAAATAAAACCATCCTCAAAATCCTTAAGAAAACAGTCAATGACCAGGTCGTGACTGGCATTTGTAGCTTAATCCTGCCCTTTGGGCTTACCGAACCAGCATCCGCACACCCACTGGTGCCACACCATTTTCCTTGGTCTACGGATCAGAGGCCATCTTGCCCATTGAGATCGAGTTACCATCCCTCAGAGTATCATTGCAAAACCTCATCACAGACGAAGAGTATCGAGTTTCAAGACTGAATGAGCTGGAACTGTTGGACGAGCGACGTCTGGATGCTTTAAACCATCTACAAGTGTATCAGAATAGACTGAAAAGGAGCTACAACAAGAAAATCAGAAGCAGAACTTTCTAGGTTGGAGAATTGGTGCTAAAAGAGAATCAGAAGAATGTCTTGAACCCAAATGGCAAGGGCAAGTTTGAACCCAACTGGCTGGGACCCTTTGTCATCACACCAAGCTACAAATCAGGGGCATATCAGTTATCAACACGAAGAGAGACCTCTGCCGGAGCCCATGAACCATCCCATCTCAAAAAGTTTTATGCCTAATTCTTTCAGGTATAGAACCAAAAATCAAAAATCATAAAGTCCTGAAAAATGGTTACGGCGAAAACACGGCAAGCGAGCGTCTTGGTGTGATAAAAAATCAAAAAATCAAGAAACAATAAAGAAAAAAAATCGTCCTCTAGTAGAAACCATACAGCGGCACTGGGCAAGTACCTTGGTGGCTTACAGCAAAGCGAGCCTTTAGTAAATAAGCACTTTCCATCCACGGGATCTGTCGATCACATTATCTCTCCATATGCGCTTCCGCCGTCCATCATCCATATCTCCATCCATCACTCATCCGCTCACATCCGCACCATAGCTTGGTCACATGCTCGTGTCCATGATCCCTCCTGGCTTCTCGGCCCATTCTCAAAATTCGATTTGTCACTGCCTTTATCGGGTAGTCTATTGCATCTGACTGAGGCACATTCTCATCGGATCGGATTAGTGTATGATCTTAAAGTCTCAAAATCAGAAAATCAAAAACAGCCGGAAAATCGGAAAATCCAAAAACATCAGGCGTCGGAAAATCAAAAACATTCAAAACATATCAAAATCCAAAAACAGGGTCGTCTTGTCGAACTACGTCGTCTCTGAGCTTGAACGTAGGCAAGGTTGATCTTTGATCATCCCCCGAGACATTTAGGTCAGTCCTATAGGAGTTCGTCATAATAAACTGACATTTCATCATGTATATCTTCATCTGTAAATCGATCAAGTTGACAGTCGAACTACGTGGTCTCTGCGTGTATAACGTAGGCAAGGCTAATCTATCGATAAGCCCCCGAGGCCCCTAGGATAGGTCTTTAGGTTAGTCTCTTGGTCAAAATCTCAGAAAATCCCAAAAACATTGGAAAAATCAAAAATCAAAACATTTGTAAAACCTCGAAAAATTACCAAAAACAGCCTCAAAACATTGCAAAATTCCAAAAACATCCAAATATTTGAAAAATCCACCCATCCCGCTTCGCTTGCACTCGCAATAATCAATCATCCATAATAAATCGTCATCACCCTCAACCTTTGGTAAAACAGTCAGAAACAAGTCTAGCAGTCAAACGTGAAAACCTAAACTGTCAAAATCTCAAGTATAGGTCTGTCGGCAAGCAAGTTGGTCAACTCTTTTCTTATCAATGGCATATAAATCATAAATCAATTTCATCATTGTTTGATAAAAGCTTGTCCTAGGATCCGTTCCGAAAATGGGCACTTTTACCAAACCAACCACTTTGGGTAAACAAAACGACGTGTCATTAACATGTCCTAGGATCCGTTCCGACAATGGACATTATCTTTTGGCATTGAGTCTTGGCTCCCATCTTTTGAAACACATCCCTCTGGCTGAAGGTATGAAGAACATTGGCTTGCTTGTATACTTGATCTTTTCTTTTGATTTATCATATTGCGCTCATTCCAAGGACCTCTCGATGATATCCGAACGAAGGATTTAGAGAGATAGGAATGGGGCAACGATCATTATCCTTTTGTTTGTTGTGCTTGTTGAACGTTCTTGTAAAATAACTTGGCGAATACTTGCTTTGTTAGGTATGTATGGAGGATGTTGAGGATAGCTTGTTGACTATTGCATTGATTGGTTATGCCTTTCCGTGTTTTGGTCCGAGATGTTTGAGACTTCTAAAGTGCATCCTAGCAAGGTTTCCGTATGTCAGGTGTGAACAAGAATACTCCTATCTGCTTGTTGAGTCAAAGTCCATCACACTAAGTACAACGCCATCCTGGTCCTTCATACCTTGATGCATCGTACTTAGGCGTGTTATCAAAAATAAAGTAAGTGATCCTTTGAAAATCCCAATCCTTGATAAGCAAATCATCCATCTATCATCATCATCATCTCTAATAAAGTCTCGACCAATCATGGACTTGTTGGATCCTCTTGTCATCATCTCATTCCCGCACTAACATCATGCATCCGTCATGTATCTGTCATGCATCCATCCTGCATCTGCAAAACCATCAATATACTGCATACCACATATCATTCATATCATACATCATAGGAAACATCGATCATTTCACATGCATTGCATATCATCATCATAATATAGATCTATTAGTCTAAGCATATCATAAATCATCCATTGCATAATCACAACATATCACATCATCCATCTCATCATCTCATATCCTTATCTCATCATTTAAGTTGTTTAGAATAATATAGATTTGTTATTCTAAGCATCTTGAAATCATCTCATTGCATAAATCATCCATAACCACCCATTTGAACATCTTTATCGTGAGATCGACCCTCAAATGAATCTTTTAAGCTCGATCTCTCGGGGGCAATGTACCGGTGTGCTTCTTTCATTGGGAGCATGGAAAATCATGAAATTTTTAATTTCGATTGCGGTAGTTTATTCTTTGAACCAGCATAGCAAGTACATTGCTTGAAGAGGGGCAAAATGTAGACATGCAAATTTTACATTATACATTCGATCGGACCATTCATCAATTAATCAAGTGCATTTTCATCCATTCATTTATCAAATAAACCTTATCATTCAACCTTCATCCTGCATTATCCATTTAATTAAATAAATCAAAAATCCATTTAAATCAAATCCTAAATCACTTTCCATCCTTTTCTGGATTTAAATAAATCAGAATATCAAAGTCTTGAAAGTCAAATCAATTAATCAGCATTAAATCAGCATAATCATCATTAAATTAATCTAATCCTAATCTAAGGCTAATCCCATCCCACTTGCACAATAAATCAATTTTATTGATTTATTAAAACATCATTTTCTCTCAACAATGACAAGTCAAACAGGGCATTTATTGCTCTTCTTTCTTGTCCCCCTCTCAAAATTTATTGCAAATTTGAATTCAAAATTTCCCCCTCTTGGGCACTCTTCCCAAATCTTGCACACACATCACCTAATCACATGATGACAAGTGTTCTCAATTCATTGGCTTGTTTTTGATCCCACATTGGTCCCTCTTCAACATTCAACATTTTGAAAATCTTTAAATAGGTGCATCATCCTCAAGCAAATCCTTCACAATCTTCACAATTTCATGCAAGGTTACTCTCTTCACTTGAGATTTAATCTTGTTCATCATCACTCCACCATCTTCATAGCATTTTCAATTTGAGCTTTTATCAAGGATTGGGAAAGGGTCACTAGCACAAGTGACACCAATCCAACTATGGAATAGGTAGTTTGTTGAATGTTTTCATTATGCATTTGGTTTTCTTTTATCTTTTGTGGCATTTTGGAACATTTGCAATGTATTTCATAGGGGTATTCTTGAAGGATTTGTTGATACTAACCCTTGTTTGAGTATAGTGTTTGCAGATTTTTAAAGGTACTCACAATAAGAATGCGGCTCGTCGTGCAATAACAACTACTCTAGTTGATAAAACAACTTCAAATAAAAGAATGTTAAGTAAGATTAGTAAATGTGTAAAAGTAAATCCTAGAACTTTGATAAGAGCTGCTAAAAGAAGAGAAAGTATTGAAAAGGATCCTATTAATCAATGTTGGAGTTTTAGTGGTAGAATCCCAAGATCATGCATGAAATTAACTAATGAAATTAAATCTTTAATTGATAAATTTTGGCATGATAATACAAGAGTATTGTAGACAATGAAAAATGTCCTAAGCCTGCGAGTGTCATTTTTCTTCATCCTTGTCCTTCGATAATAGAATAATTTTAGTTATTCAATTATGTTTGATCATATTCCTCTATTAATTTTTAATAATTATTTAATTAATTCACTTTCTAATCTTTATTTTATCCTGATCGATTAAATAAACTAATTGTGTCACTAATTTCTCCCTCTTCTTCAATAGTTAAATAAATTATTATTTATTTAATTATTTTGTCACCTTTCATCTATAGTTAAATAATTATTTATTTATCTATTCATTGTCCTTTAATTCTTCTATAGTCCTCCCCTATTAAATAATTAATCTAAATTAATTATGCAAGGTCTAATTTTCATCTCTCTATTTAATTAAATTGATAAATTTAATTAAATGCTTCTCTTTTCATTTTCTCCAAATAAATAATTTGAATAAATAATTTATTTTCCAGTTATCCATTTCCTCTACTCTCTCCATTTTTGAATAAATTATTTAAAATAAATTATTTATGCACCACCTGGTCAAAGATGCTTTGTCATAATCCCATGTCATAACATTCATTTATGTCATAGCCTGCATGTCTTGCATGTCTGTCATAGCTGTCAGGCGTCATAGCCGTCGGTGTTATAGCTTTTCCATGCATGGCATATTTTTGGTGCATCGATTCTGGACCGTTGATCTTGGCATATTTTCTGAGACTTAATCTCAACCATCCATTTCATAACCTCCCTCTCATGCATTCCCATCCATTGATCTTGGAATCTTTCTAGAAGATTAATCTCAGTCGTCCATTTGAAAGGTTGTCTATAAAAGCAACCTTCCTTCTCCATTTTCACCTTAATAGCTATTCTTCTCCAACTTTCTACTTACAATTTGCAGGTATTTGCACAAGTATTTCAACAAATATGAGGGAAAAGATGCATAACAAGGAGAGCAAGAGAAGGAATCGACTACAATATGGGGAGTGCTTTATTTTGTTTGCTTTCATTTTGATATCTCCATTTGTTTGTATTCTCTTGTTTATATGAGGTTAATAGCTTAGAAGTGTTGGCTATCACTTTGTCTATTCTATATTATTTTTAACCCCATTTCACATTGGTGAACCCGTAATTTTGTAGAGAAATTTGTGTTTTTTTGTTTATTTTCGATGTTTTGTAGGTTACAGTCAAGAATTCATATGAAATCCCGTCATCTTCTTTTGAGCACAAAAAAATGGGCACATAAAATATTTTAAAATGATTATCTGGGTTTTGTAGGCCTCGTTCTCAACTTTTCAAAACTTCAAACGATTTAAAATTTTGTTAAGATTTGAGAAAGTTATGGCTGTTTTAGTGATCATAGCTTTTTAAGATTTAGTTGTTAAAACCCGAATTTTCTTTTATTTATAATACTTTTGTTGTGCAGGATTTTGCAAAAAAAAATTAGGTTTTGAAGGTCTATGTCTTAGCTTTCTATAGATATCTACGGTTTAAAATTTTGTTTAGTTTTGAGAAAGTTATCACTATTTTAGTTTGTTGTTTTCATTCAAGTCTTTTTTTGGTTTACTAATCCTCTGTTTGTAGCGTGTGGCTTTAGAGTGGAGCTCCCAAAAATTGCTTCTTTTGGAGCAACAAAAAAATTGAGCTCTTAGTTTTTAGTTTTCTTTGATTTCCTTTTCTTAGTTTAGTTTAGTCTCTTCATTTTCTAGTTTAGTTATTTATTGACTTTTAGTTTGGCTTTTAATCTCTTGTTCTAACTTAGTTTTTTGCAACTTTCTCGTTGGTCCAAGACATTTATGAAATTACTAACTTGTGGTTTTGCAGCCTCGTTAGTCGAAGACTCATTTCTCAAACAATGTGTTTGTGATTTCTAGTTTAGAAAATACTTCCGTTGGTGCATTAAAATGAACATGTGCTTGATTCTATCTGACTGTGCTTGAAGATGGTAGGTGATTATACTCTCACCTTGTGAAAACTAGGTGATCAGAAAACTAGACCCACCTTATTTTTTGTCACCCTCATGACTTAATAATTGAAGTATCCTCTCCCCTTGTGCTTTCAAGCGATCCAAGGTGTAAGAGAAATGGTTATTATTTCTAGAAATGGGCCTGCCTTAAGAGAAAAAGTACTCACCTTAAGGGACGACCCAACCGGTAATAGGCTAAAGCCAAGCCACTTCCAGCCAGGATATAAAATAGGTGCTTGAGGAAGGTTCAAGTACCACGAGTGCAGATGTATCACACGGAAAAAGTAGTACTCCCATAAACCCTGTTGAGTGTAACCTCTTCAGGCTAGAGTGCCACCTAATCGGTAATTAATCCCTTGCCCCATGTGTGGCCACTCGAACGGATGCCCTTACTAGAAACCTATTGTTTTAGAAGCCAACCATTTTTAGTCGTTGCTTGGTATAGTGCAGGGTACAGTATCATACCCGAAGATACTCACTACTGACTCCCTTGAGTAGAGATAACAATTCTCGGGAAGTGCCTACCCAAGAATCCGAAGTTGGTATGCCCATAAAAGTGAGTGTCGTGGAGGGAAGCCAGTGCCACCAAACTTATAATCTATCCGCTCTTGAAAAGGAAAGATGTTCAACACCAATCCAGGGTATATTAGTGGGCTATACCAAGTATACAAACCCTTGGCCTATTAGGATCATGCTTGTCTTACGTGTATTTTCTTACACTAAAACATCATGCTTCTCAAGTGTTTTCTGGATTTTCAAACAAAATACACAACATTCACAAATCTGGACAAAAACATTCGACCTTGGACATATCAAATTTTTTCCTTAATACATCAAGAAACTGAAAATTTTGCAACCTGTAACACAATTGTTGAATTGCATTTGATTAAACTAAAATGCATTTTCCATACTATGACGCATTCGTGACCTGAAATGACACATTCATATGACAGCAAAAAAACCCTCATGTAAACTAGAATATAAGTCTAAACATTGTCAGCCTATTGTCAAACACTTTTCCAAGAGGACTCTATTAGAAACCAACTTTGAAATTGCTCAAAATCTTTCTCATTCAACCATTAGTTTGCATTTTTGACCCTAGGATTAAACTTTCAAATTTTTGATTTCATCCATTAGGTTTCATAATCATCATTTTCAACATTAGCTTGACCATAGCTTTTCATTTTTGCATACTTTGGGTTAGGCCAACCTTATCACAATTTGCAAAATCATTGCTTTTGAAACTAGGTTATCTTGGACTTCATCATTCATTCCTATTTTTAGTCATTGTCCCTTTTGTAAGAATTTTCAACTAAGCAGTCTAGTTAGGAAAACTCACTAGTCATCTTGACCTTGTCACTTTGTCATTTTCAACAAGTCCTTTGGTAACCAAAATCGAAAACAAAGATTAAGCTTAGAGTGCTTAGGTACCCATTTCTCCAAATTGCATTCATTTTAGTTCATACCTTGTATACTTTATTCCTAAAAATCCAAAAATACTGTGCATCCTAGCCATCATTTTGAACCTAAAACTTACATTAGTTACCTCTTTATTCAATTTCATCACCTTAGTCCTCATTTTGCACCTTGACCTTACAATTTTCCTAGTCCACATTGTCATTTTCCTAATCAACATTGTCATCCAAGTCAACATCGTCATCCTAATCACCTTGGCTTTTGGCATACTTGCATTATCATCTCTTTGCATTGTCATCCATTATCACACAAAAAGACAAAAACATAGACTAGTGTCATACTTGCATTGCCATCATCTTCATTTGAGCAATTTCCTTGATGGTGGAAACAAGACTTCAAAGAAAGAAAAGACAACTAGCAAACTTTCGACAAGACTTTAACAACAACACCAACACCAACACCAATCCCAATGACTGGATTTATGACGACCCATTTGGAAATTTGAATGTACAATCATCCATGAGCATGTCAACTTCCTTTCAAAATCCATTTTTTGAACAATTCATACAGAGAGACCAAAATGGACAAGTACTAGCTGAAGATTTAGACGCTGCCACTCAAAACCCTGACATAGCTTCATTTGTAGAAGAATTGGTCTTGAAGGATCCTGACATATACCTTGCTATGCTTTTGGACCAAGGGGAAAAACTACCAAAAGGCTTCGACATTAATACCATAAGACCTTCTTCTCTGGACAATGCGACACAAACCGTGACATCTCATCAAAACACGAACAATGCCCCCAATAGTAATAACATTGTGGTCACCACACAAGTTGCTACTAACACCATTAATGTGACATCTAGTGGCACCACAAGTCAAAACACCTCCACCTCAGCTGATACAACATCAATTGGAGGAACATCTACTATGTCAATGCCTACAACATCCACATCATCATCACAAATGATAGGAGTAACCGTTGGGTCCACATCAATGGGAGAAAATCCCACAAATCTTATGTTGGGATTTTCATCTATGACAATGGGGGCATCCTCATCACATCCTTATGGTGGAATCTCATCTAATCCTTTTGGAGGAAACCCACGATGAGTCTTCATTCAAGGCCCTCAACAAAACATAAATATGTCATCGCAATTAAACATCCCACATGGACAAGGACAAAATATGAACATCCCACATGGACAAGGACAAAATATGAATATCCCACATGGAGAAGGACAAAATATGAACATCACACATGGACACGGACAAAATATGAATGCACCACACAGACACTCCCAAGGAACAAACACCAACATGCTACATGGACAATTCTTTCAACAAGGACAAGGAACTCAAATGACAAAATGTGTAACTTTGGCGATCAAATGAGTCAGGGATTTCAGATACCTCAAATACAAACAAACATGGTTGGGTCACATAATCCCACATACTCATCCCAAATTCATACTCAACAAAAAATTCCCACTCACAACTGGCAATATCAACAAGCACCTAATCAGAACATACTGTACTTTCAAGCAACCAATGATCCCATTGTACACGCCTTGCTAGCAAGAGTGGATGACCTTCAAAAATAGATGGAAAGTATGAAATTTTTTGACAAGAAGATGTAAATGCAATACAACTTATGTCCATATCCTTTTGATACAAATTTGTACATGCCACCATTTCCACATGGTTATGTAGCTCCAAACTTCAACAAATACAAGGGTAAAAAAAATCCACTTGACCACATCAGAGAGTTTGTAACAAGTTGTGTGGATATTGCTCATGAGCACACATATCTAATGCGACTATTTCCTAAAAGCCTCGTAGGACCAGCCTTAGAATGGTTCTATACACTGCAACCCAAAATACAGTCATGGAAAGAACTTGCTAAAAAATTCGTGAAAAATTACACATACAGCATTGACATAGACACCTCCATTACCAACTTATGCCAACTCACACAAGAAAATTTAGGTGAAACCTTTTTACCATTCTTTCAAAAATGGAGGGGCCTAGCGATTCGTTGTCATATAGACATACCTGAAAAGGAAAAAGTTGACATGTTCATACAAACATTATTAGGCCCATTGAAAAATGTCTTGCGTGTTCATTGTTGCACAAATTTTGCGGACCTAGTTGAACAGGGTGTCCAAGTTGAGCAAGACCTCATTGATGAAGGAAGACTAAAATATGGTCCCAAAAACACAAACGCAAACCCTCTTGTTGCTGACAAAAACAAATATTGGGTTAAGAACAAACATGTCACCAACGATGGTGTAGTCAATGCTAAGGCTGTCAACGCTATGGGTCCTATGATTACTCTAAAAGGGACACAACCAAAAAACACACAAATGATGACACAAACTTATGCTGCTAATGCTATCCAGACAAATCAAAATAATCAAGGCAATCAAAATAATCAAATTCAAAGGCAGCCTAGACAACCCAAACAATTCCCTAGAGGACGTACATACACTCCCTTGGGTGAGCCTATTGAAGAAGTTCTCAGGAAATTCCTTCAGAATGGTGTCATCACACTTGAGGACCCCAAACCATATGACCCTGGGCAGTTTAAACTATCTTGGTGGGATGATAACGCATTTTGTGACTATCACCGAATAAAAGGACACAAAACCTCTTCCTAGAGACAATTGAAAAATATGGTACAAGAACTTATTGAAAAGGGTATCATTGAAGTCGGTGGACCACAATTTGCTTCTAATGTGGATCATATAATGTACACAAGAACCCACTACAGGATCATGGTTTTGGAACTTCTACGTCAAATACAAATAACAATAGTCAAGCCAACCATGCCCGTATTAGATATGACTATTCTGGGGGACCTATCATACATCATATTAGAACAATTGATGAACATGTCTGCACAGTCACCATCAGAAAGGCCCTTGAATGCAATATCATCACCCACGCCAGAAAGATCACCATAGCTGACCCTCCCCCCCTAGAGAACCAAAGGTAACAATAGTTGGCCCATCCACTTCGCAGCCATAATCGCATCCAAAAAACAAGCAGTCCCAACCTAAAGGAAACTTTCATCTTATGACCAGCTTGGAAAAACACGGGCACAAATCTGTATCCTTGAGTTGTTACACATCTCGCCTACCCATAAGGCCATCCTAGATAAAACATTGCAAGAATCCTCCGTTCCCCAAGATATTGATGTCAGCCAATTCGAAGCCATGGTAGGATCTCATGACTCCCCACCATATCACCTTTTCTGACCAAGACTATTCATCATCCAAAGCCAACCATAATTATTCCCTTCATATCGAAGTTTTTGTTCATAAACATAAGGTCAGATGAGTCTTAGTAGATGGTGGAGCGGGACTGAATATATGTTCCTTAAAATTGGTCAAGGCACTAGGCTTTTTTGATGTTTGCATAGACGCCACAAAAAGAATTGTTATCAAGGCATATGATGATGAAGAACGTTCCTCTCGAGGCATAATTACGCTTCCAATTTGAATCGGGCCATTCATTGTCGACACCACTTGTCAAGTTCTAGATTTGGACCTGCCATACAACATTTTACTTGGTCGACCTTGGATCCATGCACTGAAATCCATCCCTTCCATGTATCACCAATGCCTGAAATTTCCTTTTGAAGGTACCGAAATTACTATATATAGAGACGTCGATCCATTCCAATATTGTACCAACTTACGAGGTGTCTCGAAATGTCAAGTTCCTATCAACCATGAAGCCTCGACATCTTCATCTTCCAAATTCATTGACCCATCAACACTTGCAAAGCCTTCCACATCCATTGCCACATCATCTCACTACATTGATCCATCTTCATTGACCAATTCATACACTCCATTTACCTCGCCATCAAACCCCAAGGTCCAAATTCATGACATGGGATGTGGAGAATATCGTATGGATAATTTTCCAGCAAACGACAATGCTAATGCCGCTGATAGAGATCAAAATTTCAACGTTGATGTCAAGATAGTTATAGAAGGAACACAAAAGGATGGTCATGCTTAGATCGAAACCTTTCAAGAACCTGATGACACATCAGCCTTTGCCATATCTACTTCCTCTCAAGCTTTTCATATCTATTATAACCGCTTGTTTGACCAAGAAATTTACGATAACCCACTCTTTGACCATGACCCCATTGAGGATATCCAATCATCATCCTTCCATCCCACCTACCCTGGGCTAGGATATGAATCTCCTATTGTCATCTCTACTAAGTCATCTTACATTAGTTACCTCTTTATTCAATTTCCTCCCCTTAGTCCTCATTTTGCACCTTGACCTTACAATTTTCCTAGTCCACATTGTCATTTTCCTAATCAACATTGTCATCCAAGTCAACATCGTCATCCTAATCACCTTGGCTTTTGGCATACTTGCATTATCATCTCTTTGCATTGTCATCCATTATCACACAAAAAGACAAAAACATAGACTAGTGTCATACTTGCATTGCCATCATCTTCATTTGAGCAATTTCCTTGATGGTGGAAACAAGACTTCAAAGAAAGAAAAGACAACTAGCAAACTTTCGACAAGACTTTAACAACAACACCAACACCAACACCAATCCCAATGACTGGATTTATGACGACCCATTTGGAAATTTGAATGTACAATCATCCATGAGCATGTCAACTTCCTTTCAAAATCCATTTTTTGAACAATTCATACAGAGAGACCAAAATGGACAAGTACTAGCTGAAGATTTAGACGCTGCCACTCAAAACCCTGACATAGCTTCATTTGTAGAAGAATTGGTCTTGAAGGATCCTGACATATACCTTGCTATGCTTTTGGACCAAGGGGAAAAACTACCAAAAGGCTTCGACATTAATACCATAAGACCTTCTTCTCTGGACAATGCGACACAAACCGTGACATCTCATCAAAACACGAACAATGCCCCCAATAGTAATAACATTGTGGTCACCACACAAGTTGCTACTAACACCATTAATGTGACATCTAGTGGCACCACAAGTCAAAACACCTCCACCTCAGCTGATACAACATCAATTGGAGGAACATCTACTATGTCAATGCCTACAACATCCACATCATCATCACAAATGATAGGAGTAACCGTTGGGTCCACATCAATGGGAGAAAATCCCACAAATCTTATGTTGGGATTTTCATCTATGACAATGGGGGCATCCTCATCACATCCTTATGGTGGAATCTCATCTAATCCTTTTGGAGGAAACCCACGATGAGTCTTCATTCAAGGCCCTCAACAAAACATAAATATGTCATCGCAATTAAACATCCCACATGGACAAGGACAAAATATGAACATCCCACATGGACAAGGACAAAATATGAATATCCCACATGGAGAAGGACAAAATATGAACATCACACATGGACACGGACAAAATATGAATGCACCACACAGACACTCCCAAGGAACAAACACCAACATGCTACATGGACAATTCTTTCAACAAGGACAAGGAACTCAAATGACAAAATGTGTAACTTTGGCGATCAAATGAGTCAGGGATTTCAGATACCTCAAATACAAACAAACATGGTTGGGTCACATAATCCCACATACTCATCCCAAATTCATACTCAACAAAAAATTCCCACTCACAACTGGCAATATCAACAAGCACCTAATCAGAACATACTGTACTTTCAAGCAACCAATGATCCCATTGTACACGCCTTGCTAGCAAGAGTGGATGACCTTCAAAAATAGATGGAAAATATGAAATTTTTTGACAAGAAGATGTAAATGCAATACAACTTATGTCCATATCCTTTTGATACAACTTTGTACATGCCACCATTTCCACATGGTTATGTAGCTCCAAACTTCAACAAATACAAGGGTAAAAAAAATCCACTTGACCACATCAGAGAGTTTGTAACAAGTTGTGTGGATATTGCTCATGAGCACACATATCTAATGCGACTATTTCCTAAAAGCCTCGTAGGACCAGCCTTAGAATGGTTCTATACACTGCAACCCAAAATACAGTCATGGAAAGAACTTGCTAAAAAATTCGTGAAAAATTACACATACAGCATTGACATAGACACCTCCATTACCAACTTATGCCAACTCACACAAGAAAATTTAGGTGAAACCTTTTTACCATTCTTTCAAAAATGGAGGGGCCTAGCGATTCGTTGTCATATAGACATACCTGAAAAGGAAAAAGTTGACATGTTCATACAAACATTATTAGGCCCATTGAAAAATGTCTTGCGTGTTCATTGTTGCACAAATTTTGCGGACCTAGTTGAACAGGGTGTCCAAGTTGAGCAAGCCCTCATTGATGAAGGAAGACTAAAATATGGTCCCAAAAACACAAACGCAAACCCTCTTGTTGCTGACAAAAACAAATATTGGGTTAAGAACAAACATGTCACCAACGATGGTGTAGTCAATGCTAAGGCTGTCAACGCTATGGGTCCTATGATTACTCTAAAAGGGACGCAACCAAAAAACACACAAATGATGACACAAACTTATGCTGCTAATGCTATCCAGACAAATCAAAATAATCAAGGCAATCAAAATAATCAAATTCAAAGGCAGCCTAGACAACCCAAACAATTCCCTAGAGGATGTACATACACTCCCTTGGGTGAGCCTATTGAAGAATTTCTCAGGAAATTCCTTCAGAATGGTGTCATCACACTTGAGGACCCCAAACCATACGACCCTGGGCAGTTTAAACTATCTTGGTGGGATGATAACGCATTTTGTGACTATCACCGAATAAAAGGACACAAAACCTCTTCCTAGAGACAATTGAAAAATATGGTACAAGAACTTATTGAAAAGGGTATCATTGAAGTCGGTGGACCACAATTTGCTTCTAATGTGGATCATATAATGTACACAAGAACCCACTACAGGATCATGGTTTTGGAACTTCTACGTCAAATACAAATAACAATAGTCAAGCCAACCATGCCCGTATTGGATATGACTATTCTGGGGGACCTATCATACATCATATTAGAACAATTGATGAACATGTCTGTACAGTCACCATCAAAAAGGCCCTTGAATGCAATATCATCACCCACGCCAGAAAGATCACCATAGCTGACCCTCCCCCCCTAGAGAACCAAAGGTAACAATAGTTGGCCCATCCACTTCGCAGCCATAATCGCATCCAAAAAACAAGCAGTCCCAACCTAAAGGAAACTTTCATCTTATGACCAGCTTGGAAAAACACGGGCACAAATCTGTATCCTTGAGTTGTTACACATCTCGCCTACCCATAAGGCCATCCTAGATAAAACATTGCAAGAATCCTCCGTTCCCCAAGATATTGATGTCAGCCAATTCGAAGCCATGGTAGGATCTCATGACTCCCCACCATATCACCTTTTCTGACCAAGACTATTCATCATCCAAAGCCAACCATAATTATTCCCTTCATATCGAAGTTTTTGTTCATAAACATAAGGTCAGACGAGTCTTAGTAGATGGCGGAGCGGGACTGAATATATGTTCCTTAAAATTGGTCAAGGCACTAGGCTTTTTTGATGTTTGCATAGACGCCACAAAAAGAATTGTTATCAAGGCATATGATGATGAAGAACGTTCCTCTCGAGGCATAATTACGCTTCCAATTTGAATCGGGCCATTCATTGTCGACACCACTTGTCAAGTTCTAGATTTGGACCTGCCATACAACATTTTACTTGGTCGACCTTGGATCCATGCACTGAAATCCATCCCTTCCATGTATCACCAATGCCTGAAATTTCCTTTTGAAGGTACCGAAATTACTATATATAGAGACGTCGATCCATTCCAATATTGTACCAACTTACGAGGTGTCTCGAAATGTCAAGTTCCTATCAACCATGAAGCCTCGACATCTTCATCTTCCAAATTCATTGACCCATCAACACTTGCAAAGCCTTCCACATCCATTGCCACATCATCTCACTACATTGATCCATCTTCATTGACCAATTCATACACTCCATTTACCTCGCCATCAAACCCCAAGGTCCAAATTCATGACATGGGATGTGGAGAATATCGTATGGATAATTTTCCAGCAAACGACAATGCTAATGCCGCTGATAGAGATCAAAATTTCAACGTTGATGTCAAGATAGTTATAGAAGGAACACAAAAGGATGGTCGTGCTTAGATCGAAACCTTTCGAGAACCTGATGACACATCAGCCTTTGCCATATCCACTTCCTCTCAAGCTTTTCATATCTATTATAACCCCTTGTTTGACCAAGAAATTTACGATAACCCACTCTTTGACCATGACCCCATTGAGGATATCCAATCATCATCCTTCCATCCCACCTGCCCTGGGCTAGGATATGAATCTCCTATTGTCATCTCTACTAAGTCATCTTTCCAAGTCATTAAGGATGTGCAAGCCTCCTTTGATGTTAATAGTACAGAAAAGGATAGTCCAAAAGATTCCATTAATGGCATCGCCACTCCCATTCATCCACTAAACATTCCTTTCACTTCACCTACTTCTCCCATTTCACACACGTCCACTCGCATCATAGACATGGATCAACAAATCATAGCTCAAGAAAAGAATAAAGGAAAAGCTCCAATGAACTAGATATCTTTAAAAGGAGATCAAAAATCAAAAGAAAGAAAAGAAGATCAAGACAAGTCCCATAGCCAAAATAAAAAGCTATTGGACAAAACAGAAATAAAATTCAAAAGTGAAAATGAGAAAAAGTCGATCTCAAAGTATGCCTCTCCATCAAAAATCACTGGGGGCATCTATCAAGGCAATAAGTCAAACAAAGTGCCTGTTGATCCAAGGTCTATATCCATGTCACTCTCACTCATACCATATACTCTATTCCATCCATCCATGTTCACATATCCATCATATCCCTCCATTGGTGATGTCTTTGAATGTATCTTTGACGACAACTCCTTCTTGTACTCTAGCTCATTGGTTTCCCAAGCTCCTTTTTGGCTGAGGCCTGATGGCCCACATAGTGTGCACATTAGGGATCCTACCATAGCCTCTTTCATTCATCACATCTATCATCCTTCATATCTGCCACTTGTACTCCTCATCTCGATCAGGTCCTTTCATCCAACACGGTCATCCACACAAGATCGGGGCATCGTCAAGGTAGTCCATGGATTTGGAATTTATCAATTTTATACCTAGCTTCAGAGAGCTAGGGGAAAAGCCCTGAAAAAATACAAAAAAGTGTCACCTTGATGAAAACCTAGCAAACAGGCGTCCTAGTGACACCCCAAAAAAAATGATGACAAAAATAAAGAGAAATAATTTGTCCAATAGTGAAAACCTAGTAAATAGGTGCTTTGGATAAGTACCATAGTGAAAACCTGGCAACCAGGTGCCATGTGTAGTCAGTCATTGTTGTGCCATCTACTCTCACTCTATCTACCTTTGTCCCTAATGAACATCCTCTTTCCGATATTCGTCATAACACTTCACCCTGACATCATGACATTTTCGTCGATGGCTGACAATGGTTGAAATCAAGTCTTGCATATTGTCCACTGTCCATGATATTCATGCCTTTTCTTTACATTCCATTTTCCCTGGCTCATTCTCAACTTGACTAGGGGAAAATTTTTATCATGAGACTGCAATGGGTACCGTACGTGATCCTAAAAATCATAAAATGTCCTTAAAAAAGACCTAAAAAATCATAAAATGTCCTAAAAAAGACTTAAAAATCATAAAATGTCTTGAAAAAAGACCTAATTTTTTTGAAAAATGTCCTAAAAAAGACCTAAAAATAAAAAAATGTCCTTAAAAAAGACCTAAAAATTAAAAAAATATCTTGGAAAGAGACCTAAAAATAGAAAAACATCCTGAAGAAAACACAAAAATTATATAAAACAGAGTCATGTCAGTCAATAGGGTAAGTGCACCAAGATGGTCGCACTTTTGTGGCCACAAAAGTGAAAAATGAGAAAAAACGCGTTCGCGTTATAACGCGAACGCGTTTTGGCTTTTTAAAAGAAAAAAAAAAGTGAACATTCTTCATTTCTATTTTTACTAATTTCCATTTCTGCCCGCGGCCAAAAACCCTGCACTACGCGCTCGCGTTGTTGAGGAGGTGACTTCTTCACATTTGATCAACTTGAGTTCAATTT
>VDFB02391214.1:0-46987 GCA_007258455.2 Sequoia sempervirens
AGAGAGAGAGAGAGAGAAAGAGAGAGAGAGGAATCTAAGAAAATTTTCATGAGATCAAGCAATAATATTCAAGGAGAAAGCAAGAGTGAAGTCTTGGAGTAGCATTATAGTATTTTTGTAGATCTTCAAGCTCATTTTGTTGTCAAAGATCAAGCAATATTGAAGAAGTGATGATAGATGCCTATGGAGAATCATGATGGATTCTAGGTTTTGGGAGAAGCACCATGAGATTCAACCAAGCCTAATGAATTATTTCCTAAGTGATTCCATCTTCTATGATCATTATATTTTCAGCCTAAAGCAAGGTATAATCAATTTCATGACTTATTAAGGGGATTTGGGATCTCCTAAAGTAGGTCTTTTGCATTGTTCATGTTTCATTCTAGGATCCTATTCTAACACACTTGAGTAGGGTTTCTTGGTACCATTAGAGACCTTAATCTTAGACACACTTAAGGTTAGGATTGCACACACATTTCATGTTTCAGATTTCAATTTATCATCAAGGTTTAATTACCAAACTTGGGGTTTGACCGAGGAAAACCCCTATCCACCAACAAACATCAAATTTATTTTGCAGATTATTGAAAAATCCAAATCTGAAAGTGGGGATTTCAAGTTACAGGAAGGAATTGCAAGTCTTGAACTCAAATTTAGATTCAAAGTTTCCTAGAAAAGCCTACTAGGACCCATTTTCCATAGGGCAAATGAGTCCTTGTTAGGGTTACAAAGGAAATAGGTTTTCACAGTTCATAAGCTACAGTTTCTAATTCAGAGTCATTCGAGAGAGTCTACCAAGACCCATTCTCCATAGGGCGAATGAGTCCTTGTTAGGGTTGCAGAAACAACAAGTTTTGATAGGTGCACAATATTTATTACCCCCAGTTTTTCTAGAAAAAATTGTTGTTTCTTTTTGTTTTATGATAAATCTCTTCATTGCACTTTGTGGATCTAGTTTTAGAGTTTTTTTTCTATTTTAAAATTTTCTCCCTAAAATACTACTTGACTTAGACCCCCATCCTAGAAAAAAGGGAAATCTAAAGATTCACATCTTAGGTTGACTCTCCTAAGGGTTGTTAGTCAATGTTTGATGTGGATCTCATTTCCTAATGAATTAAGGAAGATATGACCCCTTTGCCCCTCTTTGGATCTACCTTTCCATTTTGGGACACCCTACCATACCTATTTTCCTTCATTTCACTTTCAATAATGTTAGCTTTGTGAAAAACTGGTACATTCTAGAGCCCACAAAAAAGGGGCTGAAGTCCACCAATCCTTGAGGAGGGAGAGGAATTGAGCATCCATGAACCACATTGCTTCAAACTTAAAAGGCCGCATGACCTTGGCTCTCTCCTAGAAAAAAAAAAAAGAGATTGAAAAGTGGTTAGAACTTGTGACTGGATGAATTAAAGAAAATAAATTATGAGGTGAAGCCAACCAATTATTAGATAACAATAATCTATCTATCCTCTTTGCAATTTTACAAAAGTCCTATCTTTTATTTGTCCATGTAAAAACTCCATTTTTTGGAACACAATCAAACAACTTATTTGAGCCCATAAAAGTCTTAAAGTCCTCCACTGCTCTAGTAGGCGGGACTATTCTACCCCTTTTTTTTTTTTAAGTTTAGCACTACATTAAAGTCTCCTCCAAAAACCTTCAAATCTCCCCTTGGGAGAAGAGAGTATGCCATTGACAACTCATCCCATAGCCAAATTTTCATGGGGGAAGAGCAAGCACCATATAGATTGAATAACCATAAGTTGTTTCCAATTAATAAATAGGACACATGAACCCCCATCTAGTTACCAATCGAATGAAAAGAAGCAACATCAACACTCCTAGAATCCCATAGAATTGCAAGACCACCAAAGGCCCCACTTGAAGCCACAAACATAAATTTCCATTTAACCCAAGAATTGAATATAGTGTTACCTTGAGAATTTGAAAGATTTGTTTCTTGCAACAACACTAAGTCTAGCTGCAAGCCTTCTATCTGACGTTTGATCAAGCATCATTTGCGAGGGGTGTTTAAGCCCCTAACATTCTAGGATAAGACCTTCATGCTTTTCAAGGGGAGATCTCCTGTCCCCTCTTCCTTAGGTTAGTTTCTAGGCCACTTGTAGCCTCAACGGCCTCCTCAAGCTGAGAATTCTTCCCAATAACATTAAAAAGAACCCTTTTAGTAGTAGACCTTAGTATTCTTTCCAAGGTAGTTTGAATACCTACAACAATTTCCACTTGTGTTTTATGGTTATTTGGCTTCCTCCCCCTAGTTTTTCCTTTTGGTGAGGCTGACTTGGGCTTATTAATCCCTTCTGTTTGGGAGATGGGCAAAGAGAATGAAAAAATTTCAACATCCTCTTCATAGGCCACCTCTTCTGCAATCTCATTTAATATATCATTCTTATCTTTCTCTACTATCTCATTCACCATACCCATTATCCACACTTCAGATACTCCTTTCATTGGAGAAGGAAAATCTAGAGCTTTATGGATCAGTGAAGTATCCTCCAAATGGGGCATCTCAATATCCAGGACCTGATCATCAATTGGAAACACAAGGGCCTTCAGCGGTGTGTGCACAAGAGATGAAGAAAGATCCTCAATTTCATATCTAGGGCCCAAATTGATATTATTTGGGAGATCAGAGGGCTTCCCACTAATATCCTAATTCGGTTAGGACACAAACCATCTATGAATAAAATAAAAATCAGATCCAACCTCAATATCTTTCTTACAATTGAGATCTAGTCTGAGAGACAAAGGTTGAATGAAAACCCCAAACTTAGAAAGAATGCACACCTTCGACGGGATAGACTTAGGGTCATTCGGGAAGACCAAAATCACAAAAGTTGGACAACCCCTTTCCAGAAAATAATCCGCTCTTACAAAATTCCCCAAAACATTACCCATTGCCCTCAACACATCTATATCAGAGAACTCAAAGGGAAGGTTCAACAATATGCAACAAACTAGTTTTTTAACCTCCAAAAAACCCATGTCAGAGAAATTTGGTTGCCAACAATGCAAAACAAAGAAGGATTTCCCAAACCAAAAAGAGCCTCCCTGAGAAATTTTTCCTTGACCTCTTTATTATCAAACAAAATGAGGAAAGAATCCTTCAACAACAAATACAAATCAAAAGAGACAAATCAAATCAAAAGTATAGTAAATATTACTTATAGTTATTTTTGAATAGTTTCATATTAATATTTATTTTTAAAAAATATGTCTTTGTATTTAAAAAAATATTAATTAGTGATCTCATAATAATGTGTCTCACTTTTTGGTCAAAGTGGGACATTGGAATCAACTTTTTAAACCAATTTTTTACCTTTTGTCACCAATAGCAACTAGACCATTAAAATTTGGAAGATGATGTGAACTAGCGATTTTTGATATTTTATATGTAGATTCTAATATTTTTTTAATAATTTACAAAAAATTTAATGTTGTTTTTTTAATTAAGTATTTTTAAAAAGGTGATGTTTTTGATTAGGGGAAAAAAAGTTTTGCTTGGACCAGAAACCCATTACAAACAATTTTTGAAGGGACCTAAAAGCCTATCACAACAGAGAAAGCTGCTAAATAAAATAAGCACAAAACATTAGAAGACCATCAGTAGCCCAACAACAACAACCATCAAGAGAAAAACATGAATATACAAGCTGCACTAAACAGGTTTTGACGAGACCTTAAACACTTTTACAAAAAGGTAACAACATGGACCTTAAACCCTTAACTAAAATTAAACACAACGTGTGACAACCAGGCATCAACAAACCATCCACTCAACACAACCAATGTTGATCCAAGAAAATCAATGACCTTAATGGAGTAGAACTCCAACATATCCTTTTTCTTCAAAAGGTCTAGCAAATCCAAACTCCCTAGCACAAAAGGGGATATGGAGAGCATAAAATAACATTGTAAACCATCAGCTTTCTTGCAACACCATCCAACCCAGATAGCCAACCCACACTTTGCCTCTAAAGGAGAGGGATCCCCTCTATAGGAGAGGATGATGAGAGACCCCTTACCACCAAACCACATCTCTCTTGCACATACAAACTCCTCCTCAATAAGAACTAGTATAAGAGAAAATATCTTCCCACCAACACTATAGCTTCCAACTCCACCTCAATAGGAGAGGGATCCCCCTCCATAGGAGAAGTCTCCATCTCTATAGAAGACCCCAACTGAAGATCTTGATGATAAGAAGCTTCAATAGGAAGGAAAATCATAACATCCCTTAGTATCACGAGATTCTAGAACATGAAAGAAGAAACTAAAAAATCCTTAGCCAGAACCCATAAGCACAACAAGACCTTCACCTCCCCAACAGTCCATATCTCCACCTCTAAAGGAGAAACAACAACCACAAAAACCAAAAAAGGAAGAGAAGAATAATAGCTAGAAAGGGAAAGCTTCACTCCTTTAAAAATAATGAACAACTAGGTCAAGAGAGAAATCATTAAGCTCACCCCAAACAATAGAAAACCAAGACCCATATGGAAAAATTCCATACATCAAGAGAAGATGACTTGGACAAAAGTAAGCCCAGAAAAGAAAAATGGCTCCAAAGAATAAACAAGAAACAACATGTGAGCCAACCCATCAAAGCTTCCCTTACACAGGAAGGCCAACAAAGACTCCTTCCAAAGAGCCATAGAGGCAAGGGAAGAAAACTCACACTGCAACAATGTCACCAAAGAGGGAACACTAACCACAATCCAGAAACAGGCAAGATCCCAACAAACTGACCACTAGAAACACCTCTAACATCAGTAGCAAAGAAGCCAAATGAAAATGGAGAGATCCAACAATAGTGAGGCACCCCCAAAAAGCAAGGGCCAAGACCTCACATCCAATTGAAAAAGAAGAAGCAACCTCACTTCCCGACATCAAAGAAACCATAGGAAGAGAGGCCCCCAACACGATAAATCCTAAAGAAGCTAAAACAAAGAGAGCAGAAAAATCCCCCAGCATACCAAACTACATAGCTTCCATGCCTTCACCGAGAAGCCTAGCCAAGCTGAGGGATGAAATACTTTTGCAGAAACCCAACACCATGATGCCAAACCTCTACAACTAGATTCCCTAGAAATCCATATCATCTATGTCGAAATCTGCCTCACCTTCACCATCTTCATCTGACGATTTCAAACACGAGCTGCCGCTTCTTCTCCCGCCCAATCACTCCATCTCGAGAAAAAAAGTGATGTTTATTCCATATGAGATCCATTTTTAAGGAAAAAGGATAAAATTATAAATTCTTAAACATAGATTGCTAACACCAATATTTAGTGTTTGTTGCATATTTTACTTTTTTATTAACCTTTGAAGTGATATTAATTATAATTTAGATATAGGTTTATTCCTTATTGCATAAATTTTTCTACATATAACCAATTTTTTTTTTGTTGAATCAAGTATATCAATACCTAATGTACAAATATTTGTAAGAATTTTTTGTTTGTGATTTTTATTTTTTGATGTGTGTGGAACAAAGACCTTGATGTTTAGTGAAAAGCCTATGTTCATTGAAAAATAGAAACTAAATTTAATAATCAAATTAAATATATCCAAAATTATACTTTTTGGAAAGCTTACTATGAGGGTTACGATTATGTAACAATCTTCTATCATGTTGATTCCATTTTCTAGTCTAATATAAGGTTTGAAATAAAAATTCTAAAAAACAACTTAGCGCCAAGGAAGAATATCCCACCTAAAGACCTTTATTCCAAGGACCTTCAAATGCACGTATTGAAAGTACCTTTGAAAAAGGTCCCTTTCATGTTTAGAAAATATTAAAATCAATTTGACCTTTGAAAAAAGGTGTTTGTCAATTTTTTTTTATCTTCAACCAAATAAATTTCTAATGTCCCACAAGTGGGACATATTATTGTGGCTCTATACAAATGTCAATTCTAAATAGTTTTTCTTCACTTTTTCTTTCATAATTATGACATCAAATGTTTTTCCTCTTGCTACCACTATGGGTTATGCCTTTCAATATAATTATCATCAATATAAATAAAATTGGTCAAAACACTTAAAGTTACTATCAAATGGATGATTTGAATATCGTTTGTATGATCTTTTCAAGTAATGCTTCACCAACTCTCTTCATATATATTTAATGTTTCTTGAAGTACAATAAATCTTGTTAATCTATGGATACTTACATTTCTAAATAATATTCAATAACATTATATTGGAAAGAACAATCAATATTAATTTTTAAAATGGACACTCAATATCATATGATTGGATTATTCTACTATAATGCAATGGCTCAAAACACAAATCATGAAGAATTTTTTAATTTAATTAAATATAAATAATATGTAGAGGGAGATGTCTTACCATTTTATTTACTCCACTTGAATAATGTTCATGTTCATCATTTGGCTATTGAGTATATTAGGTCTGAGCATAAACATTTAATAGCCATTTTATGAAGTTCTTAGCCAACAAGACTATAAATATTTATGTGTGCCTTTAAGTACTATTACAAATTTTCAAGAATTTTATGATGTGATAATCTAAGATGTTTTTGATAATTTAATAAGAAAGAAACAACTCCATAGGTATTTTAATTTATTGACATTGGCATCGATGATTTCTAAAGATACTCAATGACATAATAAGTATTCACCATAAGGACTAATTTATAATTTTAATTTTATGGTATGCATATTTCCAATAACACAATAGTTTTTCAAGCTATATTATTGCCACATTAAAATAATTATTCTTAGAAATTAAAAGAAATCATTAACTTATTTATTTTTTGTATTATACACATTTCTAGATTTATTAAATCACTTATTAAATACATTTTAATGTTTAATGTTTTCTCATTATCATAAATTATTTTTAAACAATTATGATGTGTTATCTAGAATACAAGCATTGAATACATACAAAATTGACCAAGACATTCAAATAAAAAACAAAACATGTATTATAATAAAATGATATATAATCTATGTTAAAACAACATTGATTTTCATTACTCAAACTAACTAATAAATAATTATTATAAAAAATTATGGTAAAATTTGAAAAATTAATCGTCATATGATGGACTTGTACTTATCATAAATTTGCAACAACATATTATGCAATTTCTTTGAAAAATATAGTATAATTGTTCAAACATATATCCACATGGTTAAAATCTCCTCAAGTTTTGGAACTATCAAGTCAACCTGCCATGTTATGTATACCATAGGATCACATATTTCTTGAGAGAACCCCAAGTCTAATTTTTTGGGTTCTTCAACTTTTGGGCTCATGAAGACTTTTTAAAACTATAAAAAATGTCACATGCATATAGATGAAACAAGTTTATACTCATGGTCAAGCCAAAATGATAATAAGACTAGAAGTATCCAATACAAAGTAAGAATTGATTAATCTACTAAGATTATTGGTATCTAGTGGTAATAAATATGTTCAATACCAAGTGAGAAATGACTATTTTTTAGGATTAAATTGTAGACAATTATACATGAGTATGAAAAAACATAAAATTGAGGTATATGCACAGTAATATGTGTAGATAAGGATAGATAAAAGATCAAAGAATGAATTTCATATTATATAAATACGCACAATTTTCTAATATATAATTGTATTAAAGTATTCCATCAAAATTAGCCCAAAAATATAAGGGCATTGGCATGGTTATGTAAATTTCACCATTATGGTCACATGTTGCAAATAAAACTTGATGTGCATTGAATAACCTCTTATATTAGTTTTAGTAGAAACTCAATGGTGTGATGCGTTGAATGCCCTTTTGTACTAGTATTAATAGCAACTCAATGACACTACTTAGTTGAAGGGTGTCCAAAAATATTAAAATGACTTCCAAGGAGTCCAAGATGTCTCATCTTTATCAATCATATTGAAAGGATAATGCAAAATTTTATCAAATATATATAATTCTCTCTAGTACTCTTTCTTTTGGTTCATTTAATTAAATACATTCAAGAATAAATGTATTCTTACTCAAATGTTAAAATTAACTTAAAGGTAGAGATATCAAAATCTAAATGTAATCTAATTAATCTAATATATTGAAAATGATGTCACTATATGTTCTCATACATAAATATTTAATCAACCAGCATAAGGTAGAAAAAGAACATAGTGTGAGTATTTGATTAGGGGAAAAACAGGTTTTGATGGAACTCGAAAACTAGTACAAAATAGTTTTGAAGGGACTCGTAACCCTATAAAAAAAAAGCATGCTGCAAATAAGATAAAATGCATACCAACAATATCCCAACATCAGCCACTAAAAGAATAACATGACTACATAGGCTGCATCAAACAAACAAGCAAGGGACTGAGATCCCTTTACAACCTAGTTTTAATCAAGACCAGAAACCCTTAGATACACAAAGATACTGCCTACATTTGTCAGGCATCAACAAACCAACCGCTCATGGATGACACCACTGAGCCAAGAGAGATAACCAACTCGATGGTGTAGAACACCATCAAACCCCTAAACAAAAATTCCAACAAATCCAACAACCCCACCTCAATAGGGGAGTTAGAGAGCACAACGGACCACTAAAGCACATTAGCTAACTTGCAGCAGCACCCCACTAGAATCACCAACCCCAACTCCACCTTAATAGGAGGGAGCTCCCCTCTATAGGAGAGGAAGAAATGAGAGCCCAACCTTTTGATGCCATCACTCTTCTTCCCACACATGCTCCACCTCGATAGGAACCAGTAGAAGAGAGAACTCCTCATCAAACCTACACCACCCACCTCCACCTCAATAGAAGATGGCTCTGCCTCAATAGGATTAGTCTCCACCTCCATAGAAGAAACCAACTATAGATTTAGAGGGAAAACTTTAGAAGGAAGGAAAATCACAACCACCTTTGGTAAAACACAATATTGAACCAAGAAAGAGGGAGAATGCACTTCAACCATTAGAGAGAAAACCAAAGCATCTGAACCTTAAGAAAGAGAAAATGAAACAACTTAGCCAACAAAATACCCATGTTCCTCAAAACAAAGAAACTAATAGTCCTGTAACCACAAAACACTAAAGAGTAAAAAATGAGACCAAAACCATTCAAAATAGCACCTAAGAACATAGGAGTATTCAACCAAAACATCAAATCATCCCTTAAAGGATAAATACTCATCACCAACTTGGGGAGGACCATGACCCAATGGTCACACAAAAATAGCTTCAAATCAGAGGTTACAGAAGCCCCACCCTCTTCAAGCCCACAAAACCCATCCCGAGTAACAAGATCAACATAGGACAAGAGAGCCCAAACCTGGACCAAAAGGGACAAAACCCCCTAATTTGCAGAGGACACAACATAGATCTTCCATAGAGACAAGAAACCCCACATAATCATAAGCATGAAAGACCAAAAGGGGAAAACTAGAGGCCAAAACAAACACAAGCAAGGGGAAAACCAAAGCCCAAAACAAACACAGGCTTGAGGCCAAACCAAAACACCACCCGAAGGCAGCCTCAACCATACTAATAGACCCTAGAAAAAGGGTAAGAAAGAGAGAGCAAGGGCCACACAAAAGAAAAACCATCAACCTCTCCATGGTCACCAAAAGTAGCAAAGATGACAAAAGGAGAGCAATAATAGATCTCATCGATGAGAGAAAGTAGTCCACTCTTTGCCGCTCTAGCCCCTTGCATGGAACAAGGGGCACCAACCTCCTAACACCATTCAATAGGTCTCACAGAAGAACTGAGGCCAAAGAGAGAGCCTCGTGCTAGGAGACAAGGAGACCAAAACAAACAACAAAAGAGACCAGAAACACCAGAGAAAATCTGGACCTCCCCACTCCATCCGCACAAAAACTCCACCACAAAATAGATAAGCTAGGACATAGAACTCCATCGCCATAAATAGTATAGACAATAATGGCCATAAAGAAAACAAAAGTAATGCCAACAAAAGAAACAAACAACTTCAATGACCTGCAAGAAATGCTCCAGAAAGGAGATCTAGACAGAAAAAGACCACAGGTTGCATAGAAGGAGAAGAAAAACCTCTAATGGCCCCACAAGAGGCGCCTACAACTAGCAATCAATGTCCTCTGCATCTGCATCATCATCCTCCTCGGACATTCCCTCCTCGCTATTCAAACTCGTCCTCCTGCCTGAACTCCCACTCATCCTGACTCTAGAACATAGTGTGAGTTGATTGTGGTGAGAATTCTAATTTCATCAATTTTTGACGAAAACAGGCATTATTTGAAAATGAATGATTTGTAGTGCATCAATTCTATCATCCCAATTAAAAACACCATATTTTATATTTCAATCCACTCTTTTAATTAATTTATTATGAAATTTTTATTATCATTATACAAAATCTACCAATGTACTAGTATGGTAGGTTAGTTCAACCTTGGTCTAATTATTCACCAAACAAGCCCAATGTTATTCAAGATAGAACAAAATGAGAGTTTTCAAAGATTTTTTTTTGTTTTTTTTTCATTATAAACCTTTCTTGAGAACATGAATATATTGATCTTCTCACATGTTATGATTGTTTTCATATGTTTCAAAACAAAGAAACAAATCTTATAAAAATATAGTATTGATTAAGCAACAAAAATTGAGAGATCAAGTAAAGTTAATTTGGTTCCCATAAAAAGGATATTTATTAGTAATGTTTCTTGCAAAGAAAGAAATTTCCACATATATTGTGGAATACAAATTCCTAATTAAGTTGTAGGAAAAGCTCATCCCTTAAATTCATTGGTCAAGGATTCATTGATCCAATCTATAGAATTGCTCCACATTACCTAGTGGTGCCAATATTTTAGATGTTACCAATCCACATTTATAAATTAGTTTAATTCTTTTACAATGCATAACAAAACCATACTCATTAGATATTTTTTACAATTTAAACATTATAAATTGATGCTAAAACCATTAATAATTTTAATAATATTACACATAAATCATATTGCAATATTGATGTATATAAAATTTAATGCCATGTTTATACCCAAAAAACACATTTATATTGAATATAAGGTTCTCCCTAAAAATCAATTAATGAACTTGACAAATGATCAATTTTAATAAATAATAGGTGAATCTTTAGTAAGCCACAAATACCATACTTATGTAATCCATATTAGTTAACGTGTAAATTATCCTTTTCAATAATTCTAGATATAAGAGCAAAATCATATAAATTCCCTAAAAAAAGTTATTACAGATTACATTCGAAGGCCCAAAAGTGTTAGTTGATTGTGATCTCTCTAGCCAAGAATTTTATTGTGTTAGTATCTTAAGATAAAAATTTGGACTTGGACATATAAAGAACACAAAAAACTTGGTTCACCTTAGTAAATAATAAATTTGAGACTACAATAGAAACAACTTAGTATTATCCATATTCAAAAACATGCCAGTATCTTTTTCTACTAGTTCAATTTGTTAAAGAAAAGATATTAATAAGAAGATTATAATAAGGATACAATTTTCTTAAAAATGCAAAATAATATTTAGAAACAATACCAAAATAATTTTAGAAATGAGTCACTAAAATATACAGGATTAACAAAATCAAAACTCAAGGGGTGAATAATATCAAGTGATCAGTTGATGTTTTTGATTATCAAGAAAAATGAGATTTTATAAGGGACCCAAAACCCCAAATATAAAATGCTGCTACAACAAAAGAAAACACAACCAACCAATAGTAGAATACAAACTAACCAAAAGCACAATCTGATAGACCACAGTAAAACAAAAAGCAACTAAAAAATAGACTATTTTATATTCTTTAGGGTGTCTTCCACCTCTAATTCCTATTGATAATGTTTATCAACTAACATAAGTAGTTTATTGAACTAGAGGAATCAAATAATCTCCAAGCATCTACTTTTGTATCTGCGGTGATGCAAGAGCTAGTACACTACTCAAACTCTCTACCCCTTGATTAAAAAATGGTGTAGGGTTTTCTCCAACAAAAGATGTGGAATCCATTTATCATTGTTTGAATTGTAAAACCTATTGTAGGAGTTGACATCTATGTAGTATTGTTCATTTTCACGAGGTCAAACATTAGGTATGTATTTTATAAATTGTCATTGATGGTACTACACCACATTACACTTTCATAACTAAATATAAAAATAGAAGAAGGATGAGATGATATAAATTGATTATTTTATAAAATTAAGAGTCCCATCATTGTGAAAATTTATAATAAATAAAAAGCTACTATAAGCTATAAATATGTAAAATTATAGAGAATTAAGAGAGAGAAACAAGATACAATCCTATCTACAAGACACTAACACAATTCATATTTAATTATTAGGAAGTCATATAATCCTCCTTTATAGTACATGTAATCATATTCAATATGTTAAAAGACCTTGATGCAATAGAAATATATAGTCCAATAAAATATCTAAACATAATGTTATATTGCAATCTATATTTTAATTTACAAAATGCAATGCCTATTCAATTTAAATTTAGAATATGGTTCATTAGAGATGTATATTGGAGCCAAAAGATAAATCCATGCATCATAGACTAGACATAGTAAGCAACTAGAAACTATGGGGTTGACAATACCATATGAATATACCCCATCTCTAAAAATGATTGAAGTGAAATCCAATAGACTCTAAATGGAATCCATGCTTTTCTAGATCTAGACACATCTTGGGAAAAAAGATGGTAGTGCACTTAGTTTTTCTACTAGAGTGATAAAGATAGATTCCAATAATATCACAAAGGATGACCTCAAATCATACTAATGTGTTGAACACACAAAATACTGTGAAAGGGGGTGAATTAGTACTCTCTTAAACCATTCAAATATTAAACATCTAACCACTAATGCATATTCAATTGCAATAAGGAAAGAAGGAATGGAAACATCCACAACATCACATAACACATGAACACCAAGATTTTTATGAGGAAAACCCAAAATAGGAAAAACCACGGTGAGGGTTAGCTCACAATATATTATAACCGGTTATAGTACATTATAGAAATGCTCACTACAGGTGGAATCACTATCCATAGAGAAAAATATAGAAGAGAGATGGTGGCTCACAACCTATTTTGAACTATTACAAATGCACCTACAATATGTAGGAATATAATTCTAGTGAAGCACAATATTGATTTTGATTCAACACTCTGCAATGCTCTTCATTCACACAATTTATATCTTCAACTTCACACTACTATGCTCAAATTCGCATCACAAACATTACATGTCACTTTTGTCTTCTTAAAATACCAAAAACAATCCAACATATATATCGACATCAATTACAACATCGATTAGGTTAGCCTAATTATATGTAACACCCAAAATATAACTTGTTGGCTCCAAAAATTATCATCCATAACACATGCCACAATTCAAATATCAAAAAATCTTAAGATAGGTTGGCATGGACTTATAATAGTTCCCACATAAGATAAAAATACTTATTCATCATTCACACAACATCAAATGTGTTAGGTCAGCTCCAAATAAGACCTAAAAGCAAAAACCTTCATTTGTGTATCCACATCTTGACACATGGACCTCAAAAACCGATACCATCTAGAATTCACACTCAATTGACATATGGAAACTTAACTTCAACACTGCAAGGCCAAAAACCTATTCATGTAGGAGTGCTCAATCTCCCACACATACACACTGTATAGAAAATGACTGTAATATGCCAGAACGAACTTTGTTACTCGTATCTCTTAGACTATATGCCCAATCAAGATGAAATATTGGATTTAGATGCATCTAACATCCACAAAATTAATTTTGGAATCACAAAGTGATATCTTCATTTGTGGAGTGGTGTGGACCCAAAAAATGACACACTATAAAACTGAACTGATAGTTTTGACCCTTAGTCATTTCTACACAATTGAACTTTCCGGACCAACTCAACTTGCATAAATGTCTTTCACAACACTTCAAAACATGTTAGGATTAATCAAAATGATCCACAAAAATGTTCAGATTAATGAAAACACTGTAATACACTGTTATATACAATCCATGCTCAGGTTGCCAAACAACATCATCAATGAGAATCTCCTCAAACTTCCAACATAATGAGCATACCATCAAGGAAACTATGGTCATTTTTTTTTTGTTAGGTATAAGGTTTTGGTGGTAGAATTTTTTTCCCAACATTAAGACAATGAGGGGATTATTATTAAATTAATATTTAAATTTTAAAGTAAAAAATATAATATTAAAATAAGTAACATTCTATTATATTAGTCTGTCTATCATAGTATCAAACTGGCTAGGGATATGAGGATCTCTAAAATTTGGATAGAAGGTGATTCGTTAAACATTGTTAATTGCCTTAAGAAAATATCTCCCCCTTCTTGGTCTATTAATAATTTTATTTCAGACGCCATTTCTTTAAGTGGAAAAATTGAAGAAATATATATTTCTCATGCCTATAGAGAGGCAAATGTTGTTGCTGATTGGCTGGCTAATTATGGAGTGACATCGGCTAGATCGTGGAGGGAGGATGACGTCCTGTCTATTGATTTAAGGAACCTTATTCATAATGATCTTCATTAATTTTTTTTTTCCCACCTCCTTGGCCTTTGGTTTGCGTGGGTATCATGAAGTTTGTTGTTTGATTAGACTTCTCGCATAGTTGTCGCTCATTGGAATTTGTGGCCTTCTTTAGCTGAGTTGTTTAAGAATCCTCCTCATTATTTCCATTCATACTGCCCTCGATAGCCTCACACGCTTTTTGGGTGTTTTTCTAGCCATTTCTCCTGGTTTGTTTTGGCTGTGCTTTCCTTCTACAAGTAATTTGATGATGGGTGGGGATAGGTATCAAACAAAGCCTTTTTCTTGCAATGAAACTAGAGCCAATGTTGACGTTTGGGCAATCTTACAGAGAGGTGGTGTTACTCCCTTCATGGATAGATTGAATGGTTTTAAGTCCATTGTGTCTAAGGAATTTGTTGACGCTTGGAATGGCTGTATGTTGAGTATGTTTGGTAGGGATACTACCATTAATGAAGATTTTATTTTTGAGGTCATGGGTATGTCAATGGAAGGTAAATTTTTTTACAGGGATAAGAACATTTCACAATCGGCCAGACAAAATTTTCTCCGTGATAGAGAAAGGGCTAAAATGGTTCATTTGGATTGCGGGGCTATGATAGAACCAAGATAAAACTAATTTGGTAGGAGGTTGCGGTGGCGTTGATGCATTAGTTCACTCTTGATGGTAGATATACGACATTTTATGGTCACCACTTTCGCCATGGTAAGCTAGTGTCTTTCCTTTTTTACCTGTTGATGTCTCTGGAAGAGGGTATTTTGAATTTTAGGAAAAACCCTAGAAATCCCTTTTTGTATGAAGGTTTGTTGCTCATTGTTGAGTTTATCAAAGAAAATTACATTGTTAGAACCCGTCGATCCCCTGTTTCTAAGAAGAAGGGGATAGGAAGTGTGAAATGTAGGATTGAAGAAATTAAGGATTCAGAGGGTACGGAGTTGGAGGAGGAGTCGGAGGGCTAGTCCAATGGCTATGCCACTGATCTGGATTATACTCCTTCGATGGGTGGTGTTAAGTCCTCAACTTCCAAGGCTAACCCACATGCTAAATGCAAGTTGAAGGTGATGGAGGGTGCTATTGAGGGTTCTGCTGGTAAGAGGTCTAAGGGCCATGCAAAGGATGTGGGTGATAAATTTTAGGAGGTGGCAGGGAATATTCAGGGTGAGAATTCTGGTATTGGTGGGTCCCCTATGGCTGGTAAGAGTCAATCTAGAAGACTCTTCTCAGGTGTCCACGTCCAAGGATAGGGGGAAGGCCAAGCTTTTCTCTGAGGGTGTGCATAAGGAGGATCCTCCAGTTGGTTTGCACTAGGGTAGGGGTGTGTTTTGGGGGGCGATGGATTTTTCTTAGGTGTCAGGTCTGGTTAAAGAAGGGGTGGATATCTCATTTAATATGCTTATGTGGCTTGTGAAAGAGGTGTAGGACCTTCACAACAAGCATGGCACGATTGCTCATTGTAACATTTCTACTCCGCACAATCTTAAGGAGAAGGATTCTATTTTTGGGCTTACTAGATCTTTAAATGCTAGTGTTGGTTGTGTGGTGGATGAGCTTGCTAGTTTGAAGAGTGACTATGGTTTGAGGTTGGCTTTGCTGGAAAGACAGAATAGATAGCTTCGTAGGGATTTGGACACGATTATAAACATTAGCAGAGAGAAGTTGGATGCCTCGACTGAAGGTATGATTTTCCTCAATCAAAAGGCGAAGGAATTGACTAGGAAGGGACTGTTTGATGACCATGCAACTATGGAACATGGGGATGGTGCTGGGATGGACGTGCATACTACCAATTTGGATGTTGGACTGAGTGTGTGTACTTAGAGCAAAACAAAGAAAGGTAAAAAGGACCCTGCTAGTGATGTTGAGGAAATCATGGAGATGCATGACATGCTGGCATCTTAGGATATGGATGCGGAAAAAATGCTTAAAGAACTGCTCTAATGGCCATGTGGTGTGTCTTTTTATTTTTTTGTTGGCTATTTTTGTCTACTAATGGTCTACTGATGGTTTGTTAATCAGCTAGTTTTTTGTTGCTTTTGGGCAGATAGTTAATTGCCTTATCTTTACTGCTACTATCTTTTTTGTTCAGGGTTTTAGGTACCCTTCAAAACTTGTTTATCGTTAATAAAAAACATTCTATTATATTAGTACTACACTCTCAATATTATTCATATCTCAATACAACTCATAAATTTGTATAGTGTCACCTTTTCTCAATAAGGATGCCACATTATCAATAAGATATCACACTCTTAGCTACTTGAAATAATCCATATTTAAAAAATTTCAAAATAAAAATTGTAACTAGATTAAATCATGATTCTTTGCCATAAAGTGACTCTATATTCTTAAGCCTAATGGAAAAGGTAAATAATAAATATATAGAGACACATATTATTGAATGATTTAATAGTTGTACACAATTTTCTCAACATAAAGTAACGGTTCACCAAATATGATATAGAATTTATATTAGCCTTGGCATTTACTCTCTTATGACTACAAATGTAATAATATACCTTTCACTATCTTCAATAGTAGATAACATGCAAATTCTCAACAATTCCAATCATTTCTCCATTACTATAATAATCTATTATAAAGTCTTTAGTTTTTTTAATTTTATTTGGGATTTTTTTACTTGAACACAACTAGGGGATATTAGGGATAATAGGTCACCACTAAATTGTTTCAAAAAGGAGGGGACATCCCCAACTTTTTTTATTTTTTTTGTGATATGGAGGAGACATTATATTCCCATCCCTATATTCCCAAAATATACCTAAACAAGGGGCTAACTATTTAGCCACAAGGGCTATGGTTGAAAGGTAACTTGACCACAAAAATAATGGTCTTTTAAGAAGAGAATAAATTTCATGGTTAAATCATGTTAATTAAATAAAAGGTCATGCACTATCTTATAAACCTTAATAAGATAGATAATATGCTAGCAAATTAAGGGTTCCTTTGTAAAACCATTACCCTAATTAGAGGGGAAAATTAGATTCAAATGACTAATTATGTGATGCAAAAGCATTGTAAGGTTTAAGATAAATCTTGTATCGCTCAATCTTTTCTCACTTTTTTGTTTACAAATTTTTAATAACATTCTAGACATCATCCACGCACCACAATTCCTACCACATTAAGATTCATTGAACAATCATCACCACATTCATTCCCCAAGGTTCCTTGAACAAGTTTGGTCAACCGCACATTACTCTTGGCATAGAGCTTTGCACCTCCTTGTGGTAGACAAAGAGAATGCCCAAGGCTAGAAGCTACTACATAAGAATCACTCATGATCAATTGAATTTAGTCAATTAGTTAGTTAATTATATTCCTAGCTCCAACTTCATAGATAGTAGAAAAAATAGTTGTATTCTACTATCATTCAAAAAAAAAATAATTCACACATTGTTGTGCTCATATCACTTTGAAGGTTGCAACCACATGTTGTAAAACACCGAGGCTTATTACAATTTATTGATGAATAAGAATTAATATAAATATAGTTTTTATTTATTTTAATTTCATTATGTGTTTATTCATTGGGTTTCTTGGTTGGATAGTCCTTGATTGGATCCTCTATACATAATTTCATCAACTAGCATAAAAAGGGGTTCAAAATCCCCCCAAAGAAATCTCGTAAATAGATGATTAAATTTGAGATAGTCTACAAGAATATTCTAAATAAAGCATTGATTATGAGGTATTTTACAATAGAAAATATGGACAAACCATCAACCTCAGGTAGTTTACATCATATCTAAGGACAAGATTCCTTCACAAAGAGGACAATGTATCATTAATGTTAATGGGAAGATGGAAGGAAAAATTGAGATGATGAAGGCAATGGAGATTTGAATAGATGATTTTGAAGAATATTGTAGAAGAGATCCTAATAATAGAGTTGATGATGGTGATGAAGAACAAGAAATAGGAAATGAAGATTCAAATAGATTCTTTGAAGAAGAATGTAGAAGATATCCTAACTCTAGATATGATGAGAATGATGAATAATGCTAAGAAAATTGAAAGTGAAGAAGATGATTAGTGATGTAGAGGACTCACCATGCTCTAATACCACTGATTTAAAGGAATCCAAAACCTCAATCAAAAACTCACAATGAAATATGATGCATTCAGAAAATACTTAAAATAAAACAAAAATCTGCAAGAAATGTCTTGGCTTCTCATTCAAATTCTCCTTCAATTACATAATAACAAAGCATTTCTGAAAATACATTGATTTTAAGCCATGTGGGATGATAACCATTACAAAATTGATACAATTTTGATCTACAACAACAAATATCAATACACAAATGGTCTCCTTCAATCCAAATTGTTTCACAAAGTTCTAGCTCCTTCAACCCACAATCTTCAATGGAAATCATTGCTGCAATAAACTTGCAACCTTCAAGTTGGTTTTCCGCTGTCCAATCACCTTAAAACTTGTAGTAAAAATGTCTTCTTGGTCTCTTTGAACCCTTCTTCTTCTTAAGCTCTCAAGCTCCATTCACATGGACTTCACTAGCTCATTATCTCCCAAAATGTGGAGCTCACTAGCTCCCTAAAACATGGGCTTCTATGCAAATAAAAATTTGCAACAATGGAGTCTTCAAATTATCCCTTCAATCTAGCAACATCTCCCCATCTTAACCTGCAAAAACTCCCAAAGCCATCTTCCCAAATGACAAGGCCTGAACATGTAGACTTATTAATGAGAAAAACCACTATGGTTTTCCAGAACCACAAGCAAAAAAGTCCTTGGAAGACCCATGTCCCATTTAGAGAATAAATCATAAAATAATAAAAATTACTCAATGCTCACATGGCCTTCACATGGGCACCTAAACAATGGCCAATCAAATTTGGTCAATTTGGTGTACTTCATTATTCTTTGACGACTTTGATAGCTCCAAGAAAGAACATGCACCATCATGCAAACTTGGGCGCCCCAAAATGAAAGAGCATGAAAATCATATAAATCAACTTGTAAGGACATGCATTGATGAGTGATCCCCACCTTGAAATGGACACCTATGATGGAATATTCCTTTGGATTGCTCTAAAAACATTGACCAAAGTAAATTCACTTCTAAAATTACAATTACAAATCACCATAGGGGAAAATTACAATATTTAGAAATTAAAATAATTAACTCCCCACACATTAGCCCTTATTCAAAATAAAAAAACAAACCAAGGAAATATTTTTGGTTGATGCAAGATTTCCAATGATCATGGATGCTCTTGCATCAATTAGGAAGAAAGGATGTTGGAATTTATATCAAGTATTGGTAAAAAGACTAGGTACATATCCATAATTATTCTAGTAGTTTAAATCCTAAAGATTTGATAGATTGGATAACTAATTTAGAACACTTTGAATATGAATGTACCAATGATCTAGAAAGGGTGAAATTTTCTAAGACTAAGTTGAAAGGTCATGTTACCATTTGGTGGAAATAAATCCAATTAGAAAGAAGTAGAAAAATTAAACCTCGCATTGGAAAATGGGATAGAATGTTGAAAATGTTAAAACATAATTTCATTCCTATGAATTATCACGTAGAATTATTGAAGTTGTATAATTTAATATAAAAATTTGATATGAGTGTAAAATATTATATTAACAAATACTCTTGGCTAAAACTCAGAGTAGGTGGTCATGATGAAGGCTAGGATAAGGTGGAAAAGGACATTAATGTTTTGAGAGGATCAATTAAAGAGGAGTTGATCCTAGTCTATTCAATATCCAAACAATAGAGGAAACATTTTTATTCATATTGAAGGTAGAAGAGAATTTGAGAAAGAGATTTGAGAACAAAAATAATTGACAAAGAAGAAGAATAGAAAGATTCGAAAGAGGTAGATATTAATATGATGATAGAAGATATTGCAATGAAGATGCAAAAGCAAGAATAATTAAAAATTCATATCTCAATGATAATAATTAATATCAAAATGAAGAAAGAAGTAATAATTCTTATAAGAAAGAAGGTAGCAGTTCATAGGTCATAATTATAAAATAGATGGGTACCAAAGAGGGAGAGGGAGATATGGAAGAAATGATGGGAGACAATTTTTATAGAACTTATTTTTGGTGTGGAGCTGAAGTTCATAAAGTATTTGAATGTTCATAAGGTCAAAGAAAATAAACAAGAGACTTGAAGGTAGTACAAGAACTACATACATATATGGAGAACCTAAAATCCTTATTAAAAAGTCTTGAGAAGAGTGAATCATTGGTCATGTGACGAGATTTTTTTAAGAACAAATGTTTTGAATGAAGAACTGGTAGTAAAGGAAGATGTTATTTATAATAATATGCAATATTGAAGGTAAATGTTATAAACATATAGTTGATAGTGGTAGTATAGATAATTTTGTTTTGAAAGAAATGGTTAATAGGTTGAAATTAAAGAGGTTAGGACATCCTAGTCCATATAAAATTTCTTTGTTATAGGATGAGAACAAGGTATTGGTAAGTAAAAAATATTTAACTTGAAATTCAAGATAGATACATGTCATGATGAAGTTTTATGTGATATCATGTCAATGAATGCATACCATTTATTGGATAGAGCATGGAAATATGATAGGAAAGTTATACATGATGGGATAAAGAACTCATATGCTATAAGGAAGAATGATAGGAAACTTATTTTAGTATCAAGTTGAAGGAGAAAGAAAAAAAAAGTGTAGCAATACCAAAATTTTTTTAGGTGATGGAAGGAAGTTATTAAATGATCTAAGACATGAGAATATGTGTTTTGTATTAATTCCTAGAGTTTGTGACATTACAAAGGAGGAAGAAACATAAAAGGAATTTATATAGTTGTTGATAGAGTTTGAGGACATCATATTAGAAAATTTTCTAGATGGATTATTGATAATGAGGAGTATCAATCACCATATGGATTTAACTATAAGAGAAAGTTTACCAAACAAGGTTTCACATAAAACGACATTGGAAAATAATATAAAACCAAATAGAAGAGTATAGGAGCTATTGAAGAAGGGTTTGGTCAAGAAATTTTTTAGCCTATGTGTGGTAGTCATGGTATTAGCACTAAAGAAGGATGATGAGAGGAGAATGTGAAAAAATTCTAGAGCAATCAGCAAGATCGCAATAAATTATAAAGTTCCATTGCCAAGGATGGATGAAATAATGGACTATTTGAGTATAGAAAAACACTACCAAAATTGATTTGAAGATTGGTTATTATCGTATCAAAATTAGAGGAGACAAATAGAAGATTGCATTTAAGACAAATAAAGTGTTAGTGCAATTATTCAATTTCACTTTACTATTTAAGAATTTAACATTGACATCCAAATCACAAAACTTATGAGGGGGCAAGGGTTATCTAAACTCATGGCTAATTCAAACCTAGAATCTAACCAAGTCAATAGTGTAGAGACAAGTTTCGTGCCTTTTGGATGTGATATGCAATCTTCTTCTTGGTATAATGCCTTCATTTATTGCTTATAGAACATGTCTTGTCTAGATGGCATGAGTGACAGCCAAAAGAGAACATTGAAGTTACATGCCATCAAATATGTGGTGATCTAGAGTGAACTATGGTGGAGAAAGAAAGATGGAGTTCTACTCAAGTGTGTCAATGAAGATCAAGTTGCGAAAATTTTGAGAAGAGATGTACAGTGGATTTTTTGAAGGTCACTTTATGGAAAAAATAACACACAAAATCTTGAGATCTATTTATCAGTGGCCTTCATTTTTTGTAGATGCACAAAAGATGGTAAAAAAGTGTGATGCTTGTCAGAGGTTCTCAATGAAGCAATTTTTTTTTGGGAAACTACCTTTTTGACCAATAATTGTAGAAGCTCCATTCCAATAGTGTGGAATTGACTTTATTGGGGAAATAATTGAGAAGTCTAGTGGTGGACGTAGATGGATTTTGGTAGCCACTGATTTCTTCACTAAATGGATGGAAGCTATCCCCACTAAGAAGGCCACCAACAAAGTTGTGACTAATTTTATGATGAATAACATTATTAACAAATTTGGAGTGCTAGTTAGGTTAATATTTGACAATGCGATGTGCTTCAGGTCTACAAAGTTTACAACCTTCTGCCAACAATATGGAATAAACATCTCTGCTCATCTCCGTACCAAAAAAAATGATGCTCTATGGTTGGTACCCTATCTGGTTAGCAACACCCATGGTGAAGACTCTTTTTGCAAAGTCTTGATGGTGAACTTTTGGAACTTCTAATGCACAAACAATTTTTGAAACCTTACTTTTCTTAAGGGAGGTCTTTTCCATGCACAAATGTATAATATGTATCTTGTTGTACAATTTTCCCTTTTGTTTGGTTTTTTGTTTTGCTTTTTCCCATTTTTTGTTTTGGTCTACTTCCCTAGAGATCTTGGATCCTCATTTTGTTTCTAAAAAACAAGCATCCCCAAATGGAGCCATTGATAGTACATTTTCAAATTTTTATGGTTCTTAATTTTTTCTCTAAGCCCTAAGATTAAAGATGCTATCAAAATTTCTAGGGTTTGCAAAAAATGTTGCTTCATAAAAGTGTTAAGCTCCAAAACCCCTAAAAACCTTACCTAGTTTTCTCTACCCTACACTTTATTTCTAATTCATCATTGAATTGCTCTTGGTAGTTCTCGGTGCCTTTAGTTGTCTCAATAATTCCTTCATAACATTAAGTTACCTACCCCTTTTATCTATCTCCTAGCGCCCACTTATGAAAAAGATTTTGCATGTGATTAATTAAAACACTTTAGTAAGCCCACACTTAATACATTTCCCATCGCTTTATATGCCTTTCTATATTTTTGTATGGACTATTTTATTGAGGAAATAATGGTTTAAGGAATTGTGGAAAAATAAATAGTTGTCCTTATTTTAGTGGATTTCTCTAATCTACAAGGGGTATGTTCCTAAAGGAAAGGAAAGTTGTGAAACCGCAAAATGTCTCCATGTGGCATCCTTTTAGCATAGTTTCACGAGTTCTTGAGTAGCTTTGTGAAGATTAAATAGTGACCTACAAAATTACAGAAAGGGGACATGTGTCATGCTTTTAAAAGGATTCCGCAAGTCTGCAGATAGATTCAAGAAGACCTAAATGTGAGTCATGGAATTGCAGAAAAGGGCACGTGGCGTGTTCTCAATGTTTTCGACAGGTTTCATTTCAAAGGCTAAGATTGTGAGTAATGGAATGACAACATGTGGCATGATCTCATAAGGATTTTGCAGCTCTGTGCAAGCTCTTCAGAGTGGGTCCATTTTCAAGTCATGGAACCACAAAAAGCTACCACATGGATCTCCTTATGACGTCAACAACTTTTTGATTGACCTTTTCTCGATGATCTCTCTTGATGAAATTTAAAGTAATCCTACTTGGACTGAATTTATTGGTTGAGAATCTACCAATGCATGTCAAATATTTTCAAACTGGTCAATTCATCCCTAATCACTAGATCTTGTCCTTTCATCAAAAGATCAACGACTCATATTCAAACCTAGAGAATAGTTAGTTAGAGGTGCTTGACTTGTACAAACTGGAAGTAATGGTAGACATGCTAGATTGATACCAAATTTTTCCCAAAATTTCTTCTATTTTTGATACAATTTGACCTAGCAATCGGTTCACTTTGCATTCATTAAGCTTGTAGAGTGAAATTTCAAGCTTCCACATTGACATAGGGTTTTTAGAAAGTGAAAATAAAGAAATTAACTCTTTGCTTGTAAAATTCATCAAATGTGCAGTTCCATGGTTTTTAGTTAAAGCTTGTATACCTTGTTTACTATTTGAAAACATAAAAAAATTAGAACCATACATAGAAATTCTAGGTTTAGACTTGAATTGTAATCATGAGTTGATAAAGAGACCAACCCTCTTCCTCGAAGAGACCCTTCAACGAAGACCTTATTCAACAACTACATGGATCTACAAGAAAATCTATCTACGCTCATGAACTTGACATAGTAATAGGTCTAATTAATAATACAAGAGAATATAGAGATGTCGAGCTTCCTCTAACTAGATGAAACCTATTTATGCATTAGTATGCAAAAAGGGCTTCCAAGGTCCCCATTTCTAATGTTTAGATGTATGACATAGGGAAGTTAGTTGTACCTAATATATTCATGGATGTGGACTTGGTTAGGAAAATTGCAAACTACTATGATGAAAATGTTAGGATTGTTAGGGCAGATAATGGAGGAGAATTGATTCAAATTGACAAAGCTTCCATTTTTGAGGTATTTTTCCTGAAATTAGCAACCAATAAGGTAATATATTTGACCTATTCAAGAAAAAGTACCAACAAGATAGAAACAGATTTAGGGTACATTAGCTTCCAAGGCATAGACTGAAAGGTTTTGTTACAACCCATTGTGTTATTAGATATTTACTATTACTTTGATGAGTTAAAATAATTTAATATATGATGATGTTTTGAATATTTTTATGGAAAATGTAATGAATGGATATATATTGCAATTTGATTACTTTAAATAATTTTATGATGCAAATGGATGTTATGTTATCAGCTAACTACTGTTGTGATGCACTAAGTTGGATACAAGAAAGAATTGAACCCTCCAAGAAGAGAGGGGGAGTATCACTTAGGAGAGGAATTTGGTTTGGTAACCCCTAATGTACCTACTTGAGCTATCACACACTCACATCCTAGTTTGATCAAGTTGAGTCAAGTTAATTGAGAATTGGTAAGTAAACCGTTGGTCATAATTTGGGGATGATTTGTAATGGTTTTGGTGTTAGTCTTTGATTGTTTCTTGATTTGGACTATATGACTTAATCTCTGTGTTAAGTGTAAGTTCTTCATATTTATAGTCATATATTAATCGATGAGTATATACATAGCATGTATATATGTATGTGTTTAGGATAACTCATACATGTGAGTATATAGGTGCATGTGTATACATAAGTAGATGTACTTACACATACTCATGTACAAATATACTATATGCATGAGAATATTGATTGGACACGTACAACATATATATATACATATATACATATACCAATCGATGAATATGTAAATATATGTGCTTATTATTGATACTAAGATAACGATATATATATATATATATATATGTATATATATGTATGCGAGTATGTTAAATACATACATATTAATATATGTATATATACATATAATCATTAATATATATGTGAATGACAAATAATGATCTAATGAACATGTATATATATTAATATATATATTATAATAATGGAAATTATAACTTCCATGGTTATAATATCTATATATATATATATATATATTTAAAAGTGTTATGAAATAAACTTGGCACATATGTAATGCATACCATATTTATTAGTTAATGGTTGTATAAAGCTAGCAATATAATGTTGCACATATATAGTGCATATGTGAGAAAGTTAAAATACAAAGTGCATGGTATATAGTATGCAAAGTAAATGATATTTACTGTGGCAAGTAAAGTGCTTAGGACTGCACTATAATGTAGTGATGCATTTTATCTAAGTTGTTGATAATGTTGAAACCCACAAACAACATAATGATGTGTAAATATGTAGTACCATAATAGGTGGAATAAAGAAAATAGAAGTCGGTAAACCAACACACAACTAAATATGAGTATAGATACTTTGTCAAGCCATGAGCTAGCTTAAGCTGAAGAAGGAAGTCAACTTTCTTTTCCAATAGGAAACATGTAGTTGAACATTTCTGTAAGGAAGCTAAGGTAGCCAAACAACTTCCTACACTAACCTTGAGAGGAGAATAATGCAAAATTTTAGAGATCTTTAACAATTACAAAAACTTAAAACATAAATAAACACAAATATCGTGCATACCACAACACAATGATTTATGTGGGGAAAACCCTTTCAGGAGAAAAACCTCACACTCCAAAAGCCACCCAATATATTATTCAGAAATCACAAAGATTACAATATACTTGCAGAGCAAGCTTCTCACAGGAGTATCACCACTCAAAAATCCAAAGGCAACATAACCGCTATCAAACTCTCAGAATACATCACAATACATAGTTGTAATACAATTCCCTCATAAAATAGGGTTGCCTTCTAGGGAAATTCAAGCTAATAAAATATCAGCCGTTGGATATGAGACATAATGATGAACGACCCAGATTTACAATAACAAAAATATAAATAGAATTTTCCTTTCGAGGGGACTGCCCTCGAGCCCCTACCAGGGCGCGCTGCCCCTGGACCCCAATTGGGAGGATGATCCCCCCAGACCCCTCGTGGGGGGGGATCCCCCCCACTCCCCTTGTCGTTGTCAGCTGAACAATACCTTTTGTATCAACAATACCTTATGAAATTGCAAGGTTGAGACAAATTTTCTCAACAATTTCTTTGTTGACTTAGTAAGATGGCAATTGCTTTTAGTTAGAAAGAGGTGACTCATCCATATTGAGAAGCTAAAAATATAGACTGTTTATGCATTTGCTCTATAATTTTTTTGGAAGCCACATCGACCTATTATGGAGTAGAGGTCATTTTTTATTGCGTTTTCAGTTTAAGTGGTGTCAAAAGGGAGAGATAATGTGGTGAATTGAGTAGAAAAATTATAGCAACGAGCCTCTCAATTCTTAGTATAAATAGAGGCAATGATTTAGTATTTTATACATTCATTTCTTTTGAGAAATTTGTAGGCTTACATGATGCTGTAGTTTTTCTGTGCAAAGTGATTTTGAGTGAAATATAGAGAAGTAAGAGAGTTATTGTGATTTAGTTAGTTATTGTTGTAAGTTTTGAGAGTGGAAAGAGGCTAGAAGAAGAATTAAGTGAAAGGTAGCAACAAAAAGTAGGGTCTTGAGACTAAGCTTGAGGTGATTCTTATTTGGAAGAAAACTATCCAAGCATGCTAGTATTTCTTCTTTGATTTGAAATGTCATGCCCTTATAAATGCTTGAGGAATTAGCAATTGTGTATTACATAAAGCTTGCTTATAAGTGGAAGTTGAAATGTTAGTAGTATAAATATACGTAAATATATATCTATTAAATAGAGAAACAAGATTATATTTGCAAGGATAATGATTTATTATATCTAGTCTATCATAGGCCAATGAATGTTGACATAAAATAAAATGTCGATATAGAAGTATTGTGATTGTGAATACCAGTTTGTGAGGTTATGTGAATTTTTATAGGATGGGAAACCATATTGCATAAAAGTGTTATATTGGAATAGTTAGCTTATAATGTTAAATAAACCTTTGAGGTTAATAAGGCTATTCTTTGGGAATTAGGATAAATCAAGGTTGGGTGTAATATTCGATCTCTTTGTGGAATCATGATATGGAATAGACTTGTTATGAGTTAGTATGGTCATAATATATACTAAATCAAGCAATGGAGTGGGTGAACATATTACATCCACTTCTTAGAGGTGAGATATAAATTTTTATAGTGAGTTTGAATGCATTGATCAAATCTTTGGCCAAAGTAGTGTAAGTTTCCACTGTTTACATTATCGATTCACTGTGGGCCAGGGTTGCATAACTAGGCTGGGAATGTCATGCAAGTAGGTAGGTATCCACTGTATGATATCTCTAGTATATGTAGGACAAAACGCTAAGCTCAAGTAAGCTATTAACATTATGAGGGATATTGGACCAAACTCTTCATTGAAGGGTAGGACCATCTTACCAATTTGGTAGATGTGTGGGGGATCGTAGTAAGTCTATGGTTGGTAGAAAAGCTCTTGGGTGATGCTCTCCCTCATGTAGTAGGCATCCAAAATTTGAATATGTATTCTAGTAAGGACATCTAAACCATTTGTACTTTAATCCATTGTGCTAGTGAAAGTTATGTATGTAATCATGATCTATATCTTTATGAAAAATATGTATATGAAATTGTAATCATTACTTGAGATTATGTAATATTAACTTATTGAAATACAATGGAAAGTTGAAATGGGATTATTTCAAATATGCATCTTTATTATTGAAATGCAATGGGAATTGGAATGGGATTATTTCAAATATGCATTTGTTATTTAGAAAAAAAAATTATTGCTATGTAAGGGTGAATTCACATGTGGGTTAAAACTTAGGCGAATACAATAGGTAAAACATTAGGCATGCTACATGTGGTATCAGAGCTACCAGGTTCAGCTTTGGAACCTATGAGCTCATTATGTTGACTTTCATCCAACATTATATGTATCTAATGCTTGGAATTCTCTTGCCAAGATGGTGCATCTCAAGATGAGTGCAAGAAAGTTAGTAATTGGGAATGAGTGATACCTCAAGGCCAAGAAGGAAAGGGAAGCCATTGTTAGAAACATAGAGGGGACCAATTATGAAAATTCCATATGGCTGAGTGACACTGAGACCTTCAGTCATACCCTATCCTACATCAATCAACAAAGAAAGAGGATGTGCGAGATTGCTAACTTTGTACTTCCTATCTCTCCTGCAAAATTGGATTTTGTACCACTTTCAAGGGATATGCCCTCGAAATGGAGTGTTAGTCCTGCCATGATTTTTAGGGACCCTCATATTCTTCCAATTTTAGAAGTTATTGTAATTGCCTCTAGTGGAAAATCAGAGGGATATGTCCCTCAAAATTATGTATCTAAGAGTAGGTTTGAAGGTTATGCACCCTTCGACAATGAATGGGAATAAAAAAATGAGGGATATCCACTTAGCTATGTATTTGAAAATGAATCCGAGGGATATTCTCCCCTAGACTATCTAAATAGTCACTCTATGTAAATACAAGGATAATTGGAATCCTTTGATCTTAATAAAAATTTTGATTTGGAAAAAAAAAATTGTGCAAAACTCTTCTCTCAACTTCTTTGTGAATGAATGTTTGTTTTTAATGTTGGACTGCTAAGTAAGCCATCATAGGATCTAATTAAAATGAAACCCCCAAGTGGAACATTATTTGTGAAAATGGTTAGAACAAGGACCAACCTTGGGGGTAGCTAAGAGGTAGGCCAAGGTGCAGAAAGCTTTGAGACTAAATTAGATCATATTTTGGCCACAATGAATGAGACTAGAGAAATAATTAGAAACCTTGAGCAAGAGGTAAGAGGAACAAAAAGGCAAGAACAAGATATTCCTAATGGGGAGGAAGGGGAAAATTCCCATGATCACACTTAGTCAAGTGAACATGAGGATGATTAATCACAATCTAGGTTTGAAGGAAGCAAGAGGAAACAAATTGTAAATGAGTTATCCTGAGATATGAGGATGGTCACCCCTCCTAAGTTTGAGGGAACCATTAGCTGGGATGTAGCTAAAGCATGGATCACTGAAATGGAGAAGTATTTTGAGATAAGAAATTACTCTGAAATCATTAAGGCTATATGGGGAGCCTTTCAACTAGTTAGAGAAGTATCCACAAGGTGGATGAACAAAAAGATGGAACTAGGATTGATTTCCTTAAGTCTTACTTGGGATAGATTTGTGGAAATTCTTAAGAAGTGGTGTCTACCTCAACTCTATTTTGATCAAAAGCTTACTAAATTTCAAAATCTTAAGCAAGGAGATTCTTCAGTAAATGAATATTGGAAGAAGTTCACTCGTCTTTTGAAATACATACCTCAATATCCAAAAGATGAGTGATTTTGCAAAATAAAGTTTATTTTGGGTCTTAATGCCCAAATAAGAGGAGAGGTAGACATACACAGTCTGACTACTATGGACTTGGTGTACGAAAACGAAATCAATCAAGAGAAAAAGCTCAAATCTATCTCTACCTACCGTGAAAGGAACTAGAAAAAATTTAATTGGTCTCAAGCTAATCAAACTTTTAAGAAGTCAAGTGATGGGTAGAATTACCAAAGGAAGGGTGATAAGGGATTTCATAGCAATAAGAATGAGTCCAGAAGGGACCACAAGGGGAACAAAAATTTTGGTACGAATGAAGGTAGTTCTAGGAAGACTACATCAAGGAATGAGCTAGTAAGAGAATGTTTCACATGTGGAGGAGATCATTATGCAACTCAGTGTCCCAACAAGCCATTAGGGACACAACCACATGGAAACCCTCTACCTCCTCAATGAAAAGCGTTCCAACAAAAGATTCATGTGATGCTAGACAATTAGCAGGCAGAGTGTCAGATTACTCCCATGGAAATCCCAGGTACTTTTTGGCATGCTTATTTTGATTCTAATTGATATTGGTGAAATAGAAAATTTTGTTTCTCTTAGTATAGCTAGTAATATTTCTAGAAAAGTTGTCTATATGGAAAAGTCTTGGATTGTTGAGTACACAAACCACACAAGAGCTAAGGTGGAGCAATGTTTATTTGAAGCAAGTGTTAAACTTCTGAGTTTCTCTATGAAAGTAAATTTGTATGTAGCCCCCTAGGTTCATATGATGTCATATTATAGATGAATTGGCTATGGAAGCATAGAGCCAAGGTAGATTGTCATGTTAAAACTATAGAATGTTTAGATGACCGTAGAAACTGGGTATTCTTGCAAGGAACACTTAGAGAAGTTAAGTTACGACAAATATCCGCTATGCAAATGCATCAATATAAGAAGGGGTGTCAAATTTTTGAAATAAAAATGGAAAAGTTGCAAGAGTGCAATGAGTTCATCTCTCAAGATGATGTAGTGTACTATGGACCCCAAGATCTCCAAGAAGCTGAGGATGGTGAGATGGTGGAATTAAAACAAACAGATATTGATAAATATCCTATCTTAAGGGACTTTGTGGATGTACTTCAAGATGAATTACTTGGATTACCTCCCAAAAGAGTATTTGATTTCTCCATTGATATTGTTTCAGGGTCAGAGCCTATATCAAAAGTTCCATATAGGATGACCACAATGGAGTTAATGAGCTTAAAGCTCAATTGAAGGAGTTGTTGTCCAAGGGATTGATTAGACCCAATGTTTCACCCTAGGGAGCACTAGTGATCTTTGTTAAGAAGAAGGATGGTACAATGTGCTTGTGCATAGATTATCGTCTACTTAACAAAGAAATGATAAAGAACAAGTACTCGTTACCATGTATCAATGATATTTTTGATTAGATACGAGGAGAGGTCATGGATCTTCGATCAGGTTATCATCAACTGAGGATCAAGGATGAAGACATTAAAAATAAACTTCAAGACTAGGTATTGTCATTACGAGTTCATAGTCATATCTTTTGGACTAACAAATGCACCTGAAACATTCACAAACTTGATGATTAATGTATTCAGAGGCTGCTTAGACAAGTTTGTGTTGGTCTTCTTGGACGATATTCTTATCTACTCCAAGAACAAAGAGGAACATCTCCAACATCTAAGGATTGTTCTCCAATGTCTAAGAGAGCATAAGCTATATGTAAAACTCTCAAAATGTACCTTCTTTTAGAAGGAGGTGCAATATTTGGGTCATGTGATCTTGGCTGATGGGATTGCAGTTGATCTAGTGAAAATAAAGGTAGTACTTGAAGGACCAATACCAAAGAATGTGCTAGAAGTTCGAAGCTTTATGGGTCTAGCTGGTTATTATTAGAAGCATGTAGCAAACTTCTCCAAGATAAATTTTCCCATAAAATCATTACAAAGGAAAGGGAAGAAGTTTGAATGGTCAAAGAAATGTCAAGCAACATTTGACCAACTTAAGGAGAAGTCAACCACAACTCCAATATTGAAGGTACTAGATCTAGATGGTGATTTTATTGTCATCATAGATGCTTCAAGAGAAGGTTTGGGTGGAGTGTTGATGCAATATGGGTGAGTCATAGCCTATAAGTCTAGGAAGTTAAATCCTTATGAGAAAAATTATGGTTCACATGATCTGGAATTGGTAACAGTCATCCATGCATTACAGATGTGGAGACACTATTTATTGGGGAAACCTTTTGAACTAAAGACCGATCATCATGGTCTAAATTATTTTTTTACCTAACCAAATTTGAATGCATGACAATAAAGATGGATGGAATTGATATATGATTATGTTTTTAATATCAATTATATCAAGGGAAAGGAAAATCAAGTTGTAGATGCCCTAAGTCATAGGAGACATCTCCTTGATGGTGTTAATTTGAACTGATTTCAAGGGTCAAGTGTTGTAGAAATCCAAGGGTGATGAGTATTATGAGCAAGTCAAGCAGGCACTCTCAGATAATCCACAAGACCCAAGGTATGAAGGATTTCACTTTGAACCTAATGGTTTATTAAGGTTTAAGGGAAAAATCTATGTACCGGATTCTGAGGAGTTAAGGAATATAGTGTGGAAAGAAGTTCATACCACACCTTATTCTGGACATCTAGGAGAACTAAGTTGTTGGTTGATGTTAAGCAATTATATTTCTAGAAAGGAATGAAGAGGGATGCTGTAAGGTTTATAGCTAGTTTCTTGGAATGCCAAAGGGTGAAAGTAAAACATCATCACCCTGCAGGAATTTTGTATCCTCATGAAGTTCCAGAAAGGAAATATAAGTCATTAGCATGGATTTTGTGCAAGGTCTTCCAATGTCGAGGAATAAGCACAATGTCATATGATAGTGGTGGATAAGCTTACAAAGGTAGCTCATTTTATTCTAGGGAATCTAATGGATGGAGCATTTGTTATAGCTCAAAAGTTTATTCAAGAGGTATTTAGGTTTCATGGAATTCTTGAGAAGATTATTTCTAATAGGGATGCTCGTGTGACATCTAGAATTTGGAAAACCCTATTTTCTTCACTTGGGATGCAGTTGAACATAAGTTCAACATATCATTTGGAAACTGATGGTCAAATGGAAAGGGTGAACCAAGTGTTAGAGGATCTACTGAGAATGAATTGCATGGATCAACAATACAAGTGAGAGGATTACCTACCTTTGGTGGAATTTGCGTATAATAAATCTTATCATTCCATAGTAAAGATGGTTCCGTTTGAAGCATTATATGGCAGGAAGTACCAAAATCCTATAAGCTACGATAAGCTAGAGGATAGGATAAGCCTTGGGCTATAAATGCTATAAAAAATGGAGGAGCAAGTTGGTATAATTAAGAAAAGGCTAGCAAAAGCTAATGATAGGCAGATGAGTAATGTGGATTCAAAGTAGGTACCCAAATATTTCTCAATAGGAGAGAAGGTTTTGTTAAGAGTTAAACCTCACAAGAGTTCTATAAATTTTGGAAAGTAATCCAAGCTAGCTCCATGTTACGTAGGTCCTTTTGAGGTTCTCAACAAAGTTAACCCTATTGCGTACCAAATTACTTTGCTACCAACTCTTGCTAGGATGCACAATGTTTTTCATGTGTCGTACCTTAAGAAGTATATGCCAATGGATAATCACGTTATTGACTGGAATGCTTTACATGTACATGACCCTAGAGTGGTAACAATCAAGCCTCTCAGAGTACTTGAAAAACATAGGCTTCACCTATGAAATAGAGAGGTTCTACAATGCAAGGTCTAGTGGGATCAATATGTAGAAAAATTCTTTCACTTGGGAGGACTATGCTAAAATGAAGCAAAAGTTTCCTCATGTTTTGCTAGACTTTGAAAGTTCCTAAAAATAATGTTGTTGTGCTTTAAAGTTTTATGTTTCCTGTTTGATACTTAAAATCATTGGGGACAATTCACAAGGGGGGGAATATGTTACGCCCCATTGTGTTATTACCTATTTACTATTACTTTGATGAGCTAAAATGCTTTAATATATGGTGATGTTTTGAATATTTTTATGGAAAATGCAATGAATGGATGCAGATTGCAATTTGATTACTTTAAATACTTTTATGATGCAAATAATATATGATGCAAATGGATGTTATGTTATCAACTATCTACTATTGTGATGCACTAAGTTGGATACAGGAAGGAATTGAGCCCTCCAGGAAGAGAGTGGGAGTATCACCCAAGAGAGGAATTTGGTTTGGAAACCCCTAATGTACCTACTTGAGCTATAACACACTCACATCCTAGTTTGGTCAAGTTGAGTCAAGTTAATCAAGAATTGGTAAGTAAACCTTTGGTCATAGTTTGGGGATGATTTGCAATGGTTTTGGTGTTAGTCTTTGATTGTTTATTGATTTGGATTATGTGGCTTAATCTATGTGTTAAGTGTAAATTTTTCTTTGTATTTATATTTAGATATTAATCGATGAGTATATACGTGGAATGCATACATGTATATATGTATGTATTTACGATAACTCATACATGTGAGTATATATGTGCATGTGTATACGTAAGTAGACATATTTACACATACTCATGTATAGTTATACCATATGGATGAGAATATTGATTGGACATATACGACATATATATACATTTTATATATATATACTGATCGATGAATATGAAAATATATGTGTTTATTGTTGATATTAAGATAACGATATGTGTATATAATATATATTAATACATATGTATGCAAGTACTTTAAATACATACATATTAATATATGTATATATATGTATAATTAGTAATATATATATGTGAATGACAAATAATGATTTAATGAACATGTATATATATATTATAATGATGGAAGTTATAACATAAATATTAATAATATATATATTACTATATATTTAAAAGTGTTATGAAATAAACTTGGTGCATAGGTAATGTAGACCACATATATTGGTTAATGGTTGTATAAAAGTTAGCAATATAATGTTGCGCATATATAGCACATATGTGAGAAAGTTAAAATACAAAGCGCATGGTATATAATATGCAAAGTAAATGATATTTCATGTGGCAAGTAAAGCACTTAGGACTACACTATAATACAATGATGCATTTTATCTAAGTTGTTGATAATGTTGAAACCCATGCATAACATAACGATGTGTAAATATGCAACGCCATAATAGGTGGAATAAAGAAAATAGAAGTTTGTAAGCCAACACACAACTAAATATGAGCATAGAGAGTTTGTATATGAGCATAGAGACTTTGTCAAGCCACAAGCTGGCTTAAGCTGAAGAATAAAGTCGACTTGTTTTGCCAATAGGAAACTTGTAGTTGAACATTTATTTGTTGACTCAGTTAAATGGTAGTTGTTGTCACTTAGATAGAGGCAACTCATCCATATTGAGAAGCCAAAAATATAGGGACTGTTTATGTGTTTGCTCTATAATATTTTTGGAGGCCGCATCGACCTGTTATGGAGTAGAGTTCATTTTTTTATAATGTTTTTAGTTTAAGTGGTGTCAAAAGGGAGAGAGAAAAGGTGGTGAATTGAGTAGCAAAATTATAGCAATGAGCTTCTCAATTCCTAGTATAAATAGAAGCAATGCTTTAGTCTTTTATACATTCATTTCTTTTGAGAAATTCGTAGGATTACATGCTACTATAGTTTTTCTGTGCAAAGTGATTTTAAGTGCAATAGAGAGAAGTAAGAGAGTTATTGTGATTTAGTTAGTTATTGTTGTAAGTTTTGAGAGTGGAAAGAGGCTATAAGAAGAGTTAAGCTGAAGGTAGAAGGAGCAACAAGCATGGTCTTGAGGTTGAGGTTGAGGCGATTCTTATTTGGAAGCAAACTATCCGAGCATGCTAGTATTTCTACTTTGTTATTCTTCTTTGATTTGAAATGTCATGTGCTTGTAAATTCTTGATGAATTAGAAATTGTGTATTATGTAAAGCTTGCTTATAAGTGGAAGTTGAAATGTTATTAGTATAAATATACGTAAATATATATCTATTAAATAGAGAAACAAGATTATATTTGCAAGGATAATGATTTATTATATCTAGTCTATCATAGGCCAATGAATGTTGACATAAAATAAAATATCGATATAGAAGTATTGTGATTGTGAATACCAGTTTGTGAGGTTATGTGAACTTGTATAGGATGGAAAACCATATTGCATAAAAGTATTATATTGGAATAGTTAGCTTATAATGTTAAATAAACCTTGAGGTTAATAAGGATATTCTTTGGGAATTAGGATAAATCAAGGTTGGGAGTAATCTAGTTGGTCTATTGGATCACTTGTACATTTAATCTCTTTGTGGAATCATGGTATGGAATAGACTCGTTACGAGTTAGTATGGCCATAGTATTTACTAAACTGAGAAATAGAGTGGGTGAACATATGATGTCCACTTCACAGAGGTGAGACACCACTTTTTATAGTGATTTTGAACTTATTCATCAAATATTTGGAAAAAGTAGTGTAAGTTGCCACTGTTTACATCGTCGGCTCACTGTAGGCCAAGGTTGCATAACTAGGTTGGGAATGCCATGAAAGTAGGCATGTATCCATTTTATGATAGATCTAGTATATGTAGGACACAACACTAATCTTAGGTAGGCTATTAACATTAACATTATGAGGGATACAAAGGAAAGGGAAGAAGTTTGAATGGTCAAAGAAATGTCAAGCAACATTTGACCAACTTAAGGAGAAGTTAACCACAACTCCAATATTGAAGGTACTAGATCTAGATGGTGATTTTATTGTCATCAAAGATGCTTCGAGAGAAGGTTTGGGTGGAGTGTTGATGCAATATGGGTGAGTCATAGCCTATAAGTCTAGGAAGTTAAAGCCTTATGAGAAAAAATATGGTTCACATGATCTGGAATTGGTGACAGTCATCCATGCATTACAGATGTGGAGACAATATTTATTGGGGAAACCTTTTGAACTAAAGACCAATCATCACGGTCTAAAGTATTTGTTTACCTAACCAAATCTGAATGCATGACAATAAAGATGGTTGGAATTGATATTTGATTATGTTTTTAATATCAATTATATCAAGGGAAAGGAAAATCAAGTTGTAGATGCCCTAAGTCATAGGAGACATCTCCTTGATGGTGTTAATTTGAACTGATTTCAAGGGTCAAGTGTTGTAGAAATCCAAGGGTGATGAGTATTATGAGCAAGTCAAGCAGGAACTCTCAGATAATCCACAAGACCCAAGGTATGAAGGATTTCACTTTGAACCTAATGGTTTATTAAGGTTTAAGGAAAAAATCTATGTATCAGATTCTGAGGAGTTAAGGAATATAGTGTGGAAAGAAGTTCATACCACACCTTATTTTGGACATCCAGGAGAAACTAAGTTGTTGGTTGATGTTAAGCAATTATATTTCTGGAAAGGAATGAAGAGGAATGCCATGCAAGTAGGCATGTATCCATTTTATGATAGATCTAGTATATGTAGGACACAACACTAATCTTAGGTAGGCTATTAACATTATGAGGGATACTAGACCAAACTCTTCGTTGAAGGGTAGGTCCATCTTACCAATTTGGTAGATATGCGGGGGATACAATAAGTCCATGGTTGGTGGAAAAGCACTTAGGTGATGCTCTTCCTCATGCAATAGGTAGCCAAAACTCGAGGATGTATTCCAACAAGGACATCTAGACCATTTTTACTTTATTCCATTGTGCTAGCGAAAGCTATCTATGTAATCATGATCTTACATCTTTATGAAAAATATGTATATGAAATTTTAATCATTACTTGTGATTATGTAATGTTAACTTATTGAAATGCAATTGGAAAGTTGAAATGGGATTATTTCGAATATACATCTTTATTATTGGAATGCAATGGGAATTGGAATGGGATATTTTAAATATGCATTTATTATTTAGAAAAAAATTATAGCTATGCAATGGTGAATTCACATACGGGTTAAAACTTAGGTGAAAACAATAGGTAAAACATCGAGCATATTACAGGTTTTGACAAAAGGTCTATAAGAATCCCCGCTAATGAAGTAGAGCCCTTCAACTTGGAGACATTTCAAGACTAATTCATTAGGACATATTATGCACTATCTAGGTTTTGGGGAGGGATTCCTAGACTAGGATATTGGTGCCCCTCATGTACATGGCTGTTGACATTTAAAATCCAATGGTGAATATTAAGTTTAACTTTGCCACATTCATTGCAAATGGTATCCACAAGTAGAGATCAAGAAGAACAACAAAGTAATAAATTTTAGGTGGTACTCTCTCTTATGCCACATGTTCTTGCATGGAGGAAGGAAAAGGTGGGATAAGGACCTGTAGGTTCACATGGAAGATGAAAAGAGAAATCCTCTTCCAGTCCAATGCTGGATCCATGTATGGGACATGCATTGTGATGCATCAAGTTATGTTACTTTTCTGTATTAAAGATAGTAGAGTCAACAAGATACATGGTATTATAATGAAGCCAATAGGGCATTACAATGCAACCATCAAGATTAACTATTATCCCAATCCTTAGAGATACTAACCCCCCATACATACAACTGTACATCATAGATTACAATATGCTTGAAGTGCTTGTACATTATAGGTTCTATGCAACAATTACACAAGTAAATGAACAATATACATTATCAAATATCTACTCATAGATACAAGACCTTGAACAGTGTAGTAATTACAAATGGTAATGAACCAAATACATTACAAAATTTTTTCTCCATGGATACATAACAACAAACCTTGCAAAATCAAATTGATTGCATGCCACTACCTGCGCCCCTATCTGAAGTGAATACCTCCTCCTCCTCCCTGTTCTCATTGGTGTGCCACCTTGGGTTCTTGGCATTGAGCTAATCCTATTCTGCTTTCACCTTTTCATTAAATTATTGCTGGAAGTTCTCAAAGGCATCCATGAATGTGGTTATACTATACTGCCCCACTTGCCAATTGTGACTAACATTGAGGAATTTGTGGAATTTTCCTTCAGATACTTTCATAGTCATAAAAACCTACGAAGCAATGTCAAATAATATGAGTCTTTTTAAAGACTCAGTAAGGAACCTCCTTTTTCCACTAAACTTTTCCCCATTTCTTGCTTTCCACAAATGCCAAAGGATTTCATTAGCTAAACAATGCCAAAATAGATTGCATACTTTCCCATATCTTTAATCATTGCATAATAAAATCAATTTCCAATTCACTTTGCTATTTTCCTAACAAATAAGTAGATTATTACAAACAAGTTTCTACACTTCATTTGCATACCAACAGTAAAAAAAAATGTGAAACATTGTCTAAGGTACCCTACAAATACTATAGATTTCAATATCATTATGTTTCCTTCTCGTTGGAATTCTTTGCAAAAGAATTAGCCATCTCAGACATGATTTCTTAGGATCAAGCACAAGGGAATAGTTTGTGGAAAATATTTCATGCTAATGTTTGTTGCTCAAGCTTGCATTCCAAGCTCTGCTTAGGTGCTTAGGTAGGGATTCACTGACTGTTATATCTCTATAAATGACTTTTTCTTGAAGGTTTATGAGTGGTATGTTTCTTTTCCATACCAACTGAATTGCAAGGTTGCTGCTTGGAATTCTTAGTTTATGTGGGGGGTACCCTCCCATACTTGTTTGAACACATAATATGTTCCCATATTGGAAGAAGGCAGTTGGAACTCTACCTAGATAGCCTCCCACTCTTTTAAATTTCCATCTATCAAGATCTCACCTAAGGTTCTCACACTTGCCTGTGCCCATTTCTTGGTTGAGCATCCTTGAAGTAAGGCCAAGGGTTTTCCATTGTGCTCTAGGTTCCACCAGATGGAATTGGATAGATGTAGAGCATTGCCATTGAAGTAGGTATACCAATGGCTAGAGACATTCTTTCTGATACCTTCGTAGGCTAAGTTCCAAATGCTCTTGAAGACCTTTGAACCAAAATGAACAATAGGATGTTTTTCAAGGAGTAGATAACTGAAGGGTAAACCTTTCCAAGTCTTAGAATGCTTGGGAGTGGCTGACTGAATGTTGTTCCAAATGAGAACCTTCCATGGCTCATTGCCCTCTAGGGCTTTAAGGATCCATTTATTGTCCAAGGCAATTCCATGCTTTTCCAAATCCTTAAGGCCCATCCCTCCTTGATCTTTTCCCATATAGTACCAATCCCACCTTACAACATGCTTCTTCCTTTTGCCTCTCCCATTAGATAATAAAAAATATTTGATCTTCTTTTGAATTTCCTTTGTTTGATAACTATTGAAAAACCAATTGAGGCAAAGTATATAGAGTAATATGAGAGAACATTTCAGAAGATTTGGAATCTACCAGCCAAGGAGAGGTAGTGTCTATTCCATCTTTCCATCTTCTTTTCTATTTTCTCCTTAATCTAGTTCCACATTTCTTTAAGGCATGTGTTGACTGCAAATGGATACTGAGATATCTCACTTGTTTATTCGACCCTTTCCACTAGAAGTCAAATCTTTGCAACCAATCTGGGGGGTTTTCTGACCAAACCAACACTATAAACTTTTCCCTAGATATTTTGACTCCAAAGGCTTCACAGTACCGACTAAGCTTGCATATCAGCCTTTCAATGTTCTCCTCTTCAAGTTCCATAAAGATGGCTATGTCATCAACAAACTGAATATTTAGTAGTTCATTGTTATCTAGAAGACTTAGGCCTTTTACCTTTGGTGTTGTGGTATTGTCCCTAAGGAGGAAGTGCAAAGCATCCTAGGTCATGAAAAATAGGGTTGGTTCAAGGGTACAACCGCGCCTTATAGATCTTTCAAGCATAAAGCTTTATGAAAGTGAGCCATTAATATCAACTTGTGTTGAAGCATATTTGAGCAGGGTGCATATTATTTTGCAAAAGTGAAGTGGAAATCCAAAGGCTTCAAGAGTAGCCTTTAGGAAGGCTCATTCCACCCTATCATAGGCCTTTTCGAAGTCTAACAATAACATAGCAGAGTTTTGATTTGATGCTCTACTCCATTCGATCGCCTCCCAACTTGTGATGAGGTTCTTTAGAATGTATCTTCCCTTTATTAAACTTGTCTGGGTGTTGTTTATGAACTTTGGAAGAATGTTGACCATCTTTAATGCAAGTACTTTGGCCAAGATTTTATAGGAAACATGACCAAGAGTGTTATTGGTCTCTAGTTCTTCATACTGGTTTTCTCTCCTTTTGGGAGCAACCTAATTATTCCCTTATTGATGTTGGTCCCCAGTGAGCCCTTTTCAAGTGCTTCCATGTAAAATTGGTGTAGATCCTCATAGATCTAGTCTAAAAAGGTCTTATAAAACTCAACCGGGAGATCATCTGCTCCTGGAGACTTGTCATTGTTCATTAAGAAGATAACAGTTATGATTTGTTCTATGTTGATGTCCTTATCTAGGAACTCTGCATCCTCCTAGGAAATTTTCTTGGGAATTATCCTCATGATAAGTTTCCTAGTCTCTCTTCCTTAGTTTCTCCTTCAGAAGAGAAGAGCCCCTTAAAAAAAAGAAGAAACTGCTTCAAGATATCCTCTTGTGATGTGTATAGGGTGTCATTGTGACATATTTGATCAATCTTATCTTTCACACCTTTCTCTTTCAAGTATCTAAAGAAAATTTTGACCCTTTATCCCCATTTTCTAGCCAATTGAGTTTGGATCTTATATTTAGGCCTTGCAACTTGTGAGCTTGCAGCCTCCGAAGGGCATTCCTTGTTGCTATCAATTCTTCATTTGCTTCCTCATCTGCTGGGTTGTTTTGCAATTTTATCTCAATTCTCAACAATTCTTCTTGGAGGGCATTCTCCTCTCTCCTCATATCCATTTCCATATGCTTACCCATTTTTTGGCATAAGACTTTCCAACCCCTTACTTTGGCCTCCCACCTTTAGATTGCTCCTTCCCCCCTTAGTGGGCTATTGATGATCCCCCTAAGAGTGCAGATGATTGCTTTGCATCTTTCATCCTTCAACAGGTTCACATTAAGAATGAAATTCAAATTCTTTTTTCGTGGCTGATTTTAAGAGTAAGGTGGCTTTTATAGGATGGTGGTCCGAGAGTGTAAAGGGGTAGACCATTACATTCTTCCCCCCTCCAATAGTGTGAAACTAAACCAATCCGTATTTGCATAGAACCTATCAAGCCTGCAATAGATTCTCCTCCTTCCTTTTTGGTCATTGCACCAAGTAAACCAAATTGACTTGCATTGGTCCTTTTTCTTTTCTATGGGGTCAATTAGGTCAAGCCTTCTTTTTCAAGTGTCAACTAGAAATGTTTCTCGTTTCCTTTCTATTCCATGTCTAGACCTCCTCTTTTGTCTTCCCCATTTTCCACCACGTTGAAGTCCCCCCCAAAAATCTAGGGGATATCGAGGGTTGCAAGCCATTTCCATAGTTAAATGCATTCTCTGTAGTCATTTGGGGCATATACTAAGCATATGCCAAAAATGGCACCTTCTTTATCAAATGTTTCCCATACTGCCCTACTGCAAGGGGATATCCCAATTCCTGTAAGAGATTTCTCCTAGACCTTAGCAATTAGAATAGTAGTTCCCCCCTTTCCTTTTCATGATTAGACACCAGGGATGAGGCATTGTTCCAAATAAACCTTAGATTGGTTTCAAGTGTGAATCCTATAGCTTTTATTTCCTGTAGGAGCACAAAGTCCTTGTCTTTTTCCATATTAAGAAACCTTCGTACCATGTACTTTTTGTCTAGGGATTCCAAACCCCTCACATTCCAAGAGGTGCAATTAATGTTCATTAGGAGTAGGGTTGGTGTTTTCCTCTTTATCCTTCCTAAACATTTCAAAGTATTTAGGAGAGGTGCCCTCAATTTCCAACCTCTTAGTGCTCGGGGTGGGAAGCACTATACTAGTCTTTTTTCTTTTGTTCTTGCTCAAAATAATGCTATCACCACTAATCTTGATGACTGAACCTTTTTTACTGCCCCTCCTCTTTGGGTTGGGGGGAATGGTCAGGGTAATCCCTTGACATTCATTAGGAGCCGCAACGGTTCCCCCAACAACTCTTGCAACTTCATATATTTTTTCAACAATGGACATGGGGGGTTTTTAAGTGTTAAGTTCTTTGTTTCCCACTTGGACATCCCTTATATTCCCTGAGCAATTCAAAGAAGCTTCACTCATTTTTATCATAGTGTTCAATATTTCTTGCATTTTTTTGACACTCAATGTCATGGTTTGAGTTCTTCTTTTCCTTCCCCACCATATTACCATATTTCCCCTTTTCCAATGTGTCATCCTATCCTACATTACCCCCTGACAACTAGGTGCACTAGGGGTACTGCCACACATTTGGACCTCCCCCACCATAGATAGGTTGGCTTCGAGGCCAAATGGGTCATAGTTCCCAGAGGGCATCCAACTTCAGATTGGAGGTCATTTTGTTCAAAATATCCCACCTCATCACTATGGCCCGCAACCTCTTCAATTGACCTGCAAGCATGATTTTCTATCAACTGAGGCACCGATAGTCTAAAGTCCTTATATAGGAGGATTTTTGCTTTTGGATTTTCAGAGACTACATTTTTATCATTTCCCATGGTTTTCCTTAGCTTCTGCATTGCTAATTGCTGATCATTTAGCTTAGTTTCCCCATTTACAACATTAATGTTCACCTCTTTTCAAGAGTCAAGAGAGTGATTTAGAGGATTAGAGTTTATCTTAGAAGCAAGAGCCATTCCTTGGCCCTCCTCTTGCAGGGGGTTGGAGGAATTGTCTAGAAACACTGGTTTAGAAAAGGTCATGCCTGGGGTTTCAAAGTTGACCGACTCCATAGTGGAGGGATATTTAGAGGATTCCATGCCAAGAAAATAATATAGATCAATGGAGGTACTGGAGGGGGACTACAGGGGAGGGGATGAGCCTCCTTACACACTACCCTCTTTGGAACAATCCATGGCTGCTACACCACCTACTTTTATGAGGTTAGGGTTTCCCCTATTTTTATTTTTCTATATAATGGGGCAATATTTTCTCACATGACCTTCACGCCTATAGAGATAGCAAGCTCGAAGACCCCCTAGGATCTCCACCTTACAAGATTGAATCCCACAATCCATCTAGATATCTAGAATGTTAGGTAATTCTTGACTGGGTGCGAGAGCAATTAGGACCCTCACATTCATATCCAAGAGGGTCACTTTTGGGTTGTCAACTCTTAATACATTGCCTAGCGACAAGGGTAGTTGGGGAATGAGATCCAAGAGCTCATGGAGAATGTCCTTTACTAGCACCCACCCAGGGTTAGACAAAGCCAAAATTTCATCCATGTTTGCCCCTACATCCAAGCAATTGCCCTGAACGTGCTTTTTCCAAATTTCTAGAAGGGGTTTTTCATTATTTTTTGATGCATTTCATGCGATTTCAAAAACACGAGAAATAAAACCTTTTGAATCATGCGAAAAAATGACACCGAGATGCCCATTTTATTTTTCCAAACATTTGCAAAAAAATTATCAAGAAATTTCCTCGACAATGTGTTATTTACATCTGCAGCCACAAAGAAAAATGCCATATTTTTTAACTTTTCCCTTTCTAAAACAATAAAATATTTAGTTGTATCATTTGGAGAAATGGGGAGATGCATAGGAAAGGTGGCAGAGTCCTTAATTCCCTCTCCGACAACATAGAAAGAACCCACACTACCACTGTAGGAGCCAACAATAAACTTCACCCTCACCGTGAGATGAGCTGCCTTCCCAGATACGACCTCACTAAAGGATTTGGATTGAGCATCTTTTATCGACTATAAACTAGAGCCAACACCTGGGGGGTCGGGGGGTTTCACACACCCTCCATAGAAGTCACCACACACACAAGCGCCAAGTAGATTCAACAATATACTAGGTAGCTTGAACACATAGAGCCTAGGGGAGGGAAGCCTCCCCCACACATGTGGGAGAAATCCCTAACCAACATCGACTCTACTTGCAGAGCCTCTCCACTTCCAAAATCCTATTTGATTTTTTAAAACATCCTTTTTCCAACTCTTTGAATATAATATCATGAAATTCTTCTAGCATCTCCTTCACTTCCAAGGTGTATCATTATTATCAACAACTATCTATCAAGTTATGTTACTTTTGAAAATCACTTTTTTAAGAAAGTACTATCACACTTGGGGGTTGGAGAAGACAAATTGAAAAATAAAATTTTGGATTTCCTAATGCCAAAGGACATAGTACCTGAATTGAGCATACATCACAACTAGGGAGATTAGTATCTCCATAATGAATCCATTGTAATGAGAGTATATGGGTAACCCGTGGATTCCAAAGTATGTACCTAGCAGGTTGGAATTTTTGGAGGTGATCTGAAAATTGAGTGAGTCTGATAAGGCTCACCTAAAGGGGTAGAAGAAAGTTTCTTTCTTCTATTTTCTTACAATCTTCCCTAATTTTATAGCTACTAGGGAAGGCCTTGAATTGATTTACTCAATGTTGGAGGCCTATAGAATGACCCAAGAATTATCAAGGCCATTTGATCTTGATAATTTTGTTAATTAGATTAGGGTTAGCATAAAGAGGTCAACATTCCATCACCAACTCCACTTTGGCGAGGATGTCCTAAAAAATTGCATAGATGACAAGGAGGCCAATGATAGGAAGATAAAAAGGTAGAGGATGCAAAGATTAAGAACATAGATCCAATTTCAAGGATCCAAATAATCCTAAAAAATATTGACAGAATAATTGGGAAAGCCCCAATTTTGGAGGAAAGGCCTACATAGTAGCCCAAGACAAATCCTTCTGTCTATTCTTTTGTTAAGAGGTCAAAGGGACCCATAATAAGGGAACCTACCCGCAAAAATGAACCACATGCAACATCATTTTATCCTCCCCACATGTCACTCTCTCCCCCATATGTACCTATTTTAGATTCCCCTCCAAGGGAACAACCTCAAAAGAAGAGAAGAATTGAGAAACCATCTTTGGTTGACTATCCCCTTGGCCTAGATGAGGAAGAGAAAATTGAGGTAATTTTAGAGGAGATAAACTAAGCAATTTATTCTCCCCCACAGAGAAAATGTTATCAGTATGCCTCAAAGAAAATTAGGAATAAATACAACAATGAGAAGGGATGAAGCTAGTGATATAAAAGAAATGCCATGCACATAATTCATCCGTGATAATGAATTTGTAAATGAAAAGAATTCAAGGACTTTATCACAAGGTCAAGGAGCAAAGAGTTTCATGAGAATATAAATAAGAAAAAGGCAGAAGTGCACACCTGACAATATGAAGAGGTCGCAAGGAAGGTCATGGATGAAATGAATTTTGATGTCAAGAATATTTCCCCTAAAGAGGGTAAACGACTAGTAAGAGAAAGTGTGTTGCTATTACTCCCTGTGTGGGATATTTCATCAACAATAGCCCTTGACACAATAAGAAGGAAAGATGAAGAGGTATTCTCTTTAGAGGAGCAAGTGGAGTTTGCATTTTCAAGGTCAATGTTCAACCCTAAATGGGAAACCCTGGTAATATGGGCCCTTGCTCTAAATAATAATAATCCTTAGGTTGCAGAGGCAAAAAAATATATAAGAGGGAGGTTAATAATAAAAAGAGTATTAGATACTTCTTCCCCACAAGATGCCTTATTAGTGGTAGACACTTCCAAGTTCAGTGAATCAACAACAAGGAAACTACAGAGTGAGTATGATAAATTATTGAAGGATCATGTGACACTCATTGTTG